>JAEHOF010000042.1:0-12884 GCA_018257905.1 Gillenia trifoliata | reverse complement strand
TTTACACCTAGTTTGTCTCTATTAGAGCATCTCTAGTTAAGAGATGTAAATTTGAGATGTAAAAATCACATTAATTTACATCTTATTTTATATCTCTGAAAAATGTGAATGTGAATTTTACTCCCATAGAAGATAAGTAAATTTGGAATCTCATTTATTTTTCTCTCTATAATTCACAGGACCCACCTTTTAAAGATGTAAAAAAACAAAAGATGTATATTTACATTTCTCGGCAAAAATGAATATTTTGCATAATTCCATTAGAGAACTTTCTGACTAACAAAAAGTGTAAAATGTTCATTTTAAGGCATTTTAGATTCCATTAGAGATGGTTTGAACACTCATAAAATGCCTAATTGAATTTGAATTTTAATATCTCTTAATATCTTAAAAATAAAAGATTTAAAAGAAAAAAAGGGGATGAGGTTGGTGTTCCAGCCATCACAGTATACATGGTTACCAAACAATTTTTTATTTTTATTCTTATTTTTTTAAATAAAAAAAAGTAAAAATTGAATACATATAACAAAATAATTATCAATCCACTCTTATTAGTTGAAGTGGAATATCATGATGTTTGTATGTAGTAGAAGAAACCTTGTGATTTATGGAGCATTTAAGTTGCAACATCAGCAACGTCGGCGGCCTATACATGTCGTTGGCAATGACAAGTAACATGTGAAGTGGCAAACTGAAGAGCAAGAAGTATATGCAGATCAAGGCCATTCCCATGACATTTGGACACGTGGTTGCAAGATCTAAACGGTATAATAAAAAATAAACAATAAAAATAAGTTAGAAAAAGAAAGATTTATAAAATAATTTTGTGAAAATTAATTAAAATACCACAATAATTGAGGCAACTGGTAGAGGGTATAGAGATCTTGAAAACGAGGTGTGAAGATTTCTGGACAGAGGATTGGTGGCATTTGGGATCCTACTCGACTCCACAGATATAAAAAGTGCAAAGCTTTTTACATGGAAAAGCAACATCTTGATAATAAGTTGAAACCAACCATCTTTTGGTTTTTGAGAGTTGGTTGGAATCAAATCTTTATAAGGTATCATCCTCCATGATGTATTAATTGGATTAGAAAGTTATTGGAGATTGAAAAAAAGAGCTTAGCTGGACTAATAGCTATCTGCCAACTTGCCATGTTAATTTTCAAGTTAATTTTGATGTTAATTTTGTTGTTTAGGCCACTAAGTACTATAGTTCAGTGATATTTCTCTCTACTTATAAATAAGGGCCTTAGATTCGCCTTCCGTAAATGCGAGTTCGAACTAAATTATTATGGCTGACTCATTATGTGGATTTAACCAAATCCCCCACCCATACGTCCCAAATTCGAAACTTCCCCCTCCCCTAAATTATTATTATAGTTTCAAACTCTCCCCCTCTTCTTAATAATAATAATAATTTTTTTAAAAAAATATGTTGTATTAAAAAATAAAAGTAAGACATACCATTTATGTTACATCCCGTCCCGGGAAATAATAGTATTTTATTTCCGGAAGTGGGAAATGACGAAAATGCCCCTGGTTGACCTTTCGGTTGACTTTTGTGTCGTAACTCATACGACCCTTACCTTTCGGAGTCTGAACGAATATTTTACGGGCGTCGGATTAACGACGTTTCCCGTAATTCAATTGTGGACTGTTTGGGCAGTTGGGCTGGGGCCCAACCTTTCTATTGGCCCATATGGCCTTGTCTCCCTGTCTGTTTGACTAAACCTCTCCCGTGCTCTCTTTCTCTGCAAACTCACACAACCTCCCTTCTCTCTCCCGTGGCTTCTCCCTCTCACCAAGCCATTTTCATGGCAAACCAACCTTTACAAATCAAACCATCATCTACACCAACCTCAAATCTTCTAGACTGAGCCCAGAAAACCGAGTATAGCCTCAGGTCTAAAATTCCAGCAACTCAGGCAAAGCCCCGTGCTTCCTTCGTTGAGTTCACCGGTGAAATCGACCTCGGTGGCCCTCGATCTAGCCACCATTCGACTCCTCGAGGTCCCAAGGACTGGAATCAAGCCCGACATGGCTTAAAATGGCCTGGGATCATTGTTCTGGAATCGGCCTCTTTGCACCCGTAGCTTCTTCTCAATTTTTCCGGCCACCTCTGGCCAGTGAATGGCCCCCAAATTGGTAAAATCTGAATCCCCTTGTTCCCAGCTTCATTTTGGTACTTGAATCATGTGACTTGGCCTTGAAATGAGTGAGATACATCGAGTTGCAGGTTTCCGGCCATTTTTCCCAGTTTTCCGGCGCCGGCGACCAGAAAATCAGCAGGAATGACCGGCGCTGACGTCAGCAAACCGGTTCAGACCGGCCCTGGTGATGTCAGCAAACCGGTTCAGACCGGCGATGACGTCAGCAATCGGTCCAGACCGGGCTGACGTCAGCGTTGACCGTTGCCCGGCGCGTGGCGGCGCACGGCAGCCCACGACGGCGGTATTGGGTTTTTCGACCCCGTAACTCCGTTTTTGGGTTTCCGAACGCCGTTTCCTTCGTATTTTTGAATACTTTATTAATTGTGGGTGTTCTGAAATAGGTTTGGCAACCCGTGGAGTACGGAGAGCGTGCAATTGGGCTATTCCGGCAAAGGTTTATGTGAGTGGGTCCCTTCCTTATTAAATTAAATATTTTATGTGTTTGGGAAAGTATTATTAGGCTATGCCTACGTTTTTAAATGGTATTTATCATGTTATATTAGTAAACTTTAGTATTATACTTTATACTTGGTTTACTAGTATGTGACTCGGCTATATTTTATGGGTTTTGGAAATTAGTATTATTATGCCTATGCTTTTAAATGTGATTTATACTTATACGTAATGAACTTGATTTATTTATATTTATACTTGGTGAACCTTGGGTTTAATATTTATATCGTATTTTGGTTCACTTAGTATGTTGTTAAATTGGTATTTTATGTACCTTAGTAACTTTGGTATATTCTTGGTATTCCGGATACGGCGTCCGTGAATACCTAAGAAGGAAGGGAGAAGCAGTGGATTGAGTATGTGGAGAAGCAGTGATGGTAGTTGTTGTCGAAGAAGGAGAGAGCTGTCGAAGAATGAGAGTGACAGCACACCCATGGCCACAACATTTTGGGCCAAATGAACCACACCTGTCCCGAATGATAACTTTGACTGAACTTTAACGGCTTGCAAAGTTGAGCAGCTTTCAAAACCGAGCCGAGCCGAGCCAACGGCTTATGAACAGTAACTTTAAAAACTCAAGTTTAGTTTAGACATTGGCAGACTTGTAATAAACGAAACTAAGCGAGGGCAAAATTGGAAAGTAAACAGTGCTATGAACAGTGTTTTTCCAACTGAGGTTTAGTATATATAATTTAATCAACCCTAATTCTACAAAACAAACCCTAGCTAGAATCCCTATATAAAATTACAACATAACATCTCCATTGCACAACAACGTTGCAAAACAAATTTTCATACATATCTTGACTCCATGGCAATGGAGATGCATAAAAATTACAGTAAAGCTATAAGGTAATACTAGCGAGATAAATCTCACTCTTCCCATAGAAGTTTGTTGCATTGGTTTCAATTCAAATTGTAAAAGATGAATCTCACTCTTCCCAAAAGATTAAACTCGATCTTGAAGAAAATCTTTAGTCGTTCCACATATAATATACAAAAGATTAAACTCGATTTTGAAGAAAATCTGGAATTACCGAGACCCTAATAGTAGTCCAACTTCCACATGCATATGTATCAGTACAAAATCTTTTACTGTATGTAGAATTCTCTCTTAGACGGTGTGAGTGGTTATGGTGGTGGTGTTGAATTTGTTTGATTTTTTTTTTTTGAAAAACGATAGTGTTAGTGAATTAAATTATTAATATTAGGAGGGAGATGGATCAGTTGTAACATCTCGTCAAAAGTTTGTTATAAATTAATCCCCAATGAATATTTCGAACACGTGCATATTAGTTTGTTCACCGGACTATGCGATTGTACTATTTTGGTGGGTGTACAGTACCTCTCAAAACAAATCTCTCTCTCTCTCTCACTGTTTGTGCACAGTGCACACAGTCACAACACCGACGAACCGAGCCCATCTGAGGTCACCATCTTGTTCCACTCGACGACATGATCACAACCATACCCTTGGTTGTGTGAAACTCACTCCGAGTCACCCCCGAAAGGAGACGGTTTGATCGTGGCGTTTCAAGCCATTTTCTGGTGCAATCCCACTGAGTTTAGCCTTGAAACCACCACCTTTGTCTTCCTCAACATCTCTAGACTCAAAACCAAGGAAGAAATGAGTTTGTTCAACGTCAAAACAATAGCCGCAAGTTTTCGAGGGAAATACAGGCCATTTTCGACCAAACAAAAGGTATATTGTCATTCTACTCATCTCTAGCTTCATTTTGACATAAAGAACGTGAAATTTGGCTGAGAAATGAGCAAGTTATGAACGTTTGAAGTTTTTCCAAAACTGGCGAAGTTCCGGAGAGTTGTAGACGGCGGCAGAGCTCCGGCGAGCCTAAGCTAGGAGACAGAAAATATTCCTCGGAATATTCTGTTAACTTATGTCGTTACCATTAGGTATATTCCGTTAACTTTAATGTTGATTCCTGAAATATTTCGTTAACTCTAACGGCGTTAATTGACGCCGTTAGTTTGATTGTTGGTTGACCCAGCGCGTGAGCTATGTGTATGGGTGTGTGGGGCATCATTTTAATTTTCGTCAACACGAGGCGATTCGTGATGACGCGTACTACTTAGTGGCAATACGTGTGGTATTTTTTAATGTGTTTCTAACTTCCGAATTGAGCAAACAAGGGATAAGTATCGTTTATTAGTTTAATTTGTCACCTTTATGAGTTTAATTGTTACTATAGTGATATCTCATATAGGTGAGACTTATCCAAAGGATTACCGGGGCTATCTAGCACAGGAAGGCTACGACCTGGCTACGAATCGGTGAGTGAGTGGGTCTTTGTTTTGGTATATGTTGATATGTATAGTTTTTCATTGCTTTCATCAGTAGATGTAGAACACCTAGGTATCAGTACTCCGCCCCAAGGCCAGAACTAGCTTTGACATTTGGAGGTTCACACCAATACCGCTACGCAACTTTGGATCCATTATAAGTACTAGCTTGTTCTAAGTTGCACTGGCAACTAGGACTCGAGTGTGATGCGCTTTGCGCACAACGATTAGCTTTATGACTCGCGTCACTGACACATCCTGATCCCAGACACGCCAGGTGTCGGGAAGTGCTGGCCGACACATGTTAGGTGACGAAAGCCATTTAGAAAGATTTAAGAATAAATAAGGAAAATTGAATTAAATAAGGGTCAGAGTGCACGGAGTGTGCGGGCGGAAGAATAGTAATAAAATAATAAGTTGCGAACTGAGCAGTGGATACAAAATAATTACAAGAGTAGAGAACCCCTACATTGTCATACCACCGCGTCTCGACGTCACAAGCTCCAAGCCAACTAATCCTGGAGGGGCGCAAAACATAAAACGGTGAGTGGGTCAAAAAGCAAAGTTTGATAAAACCGTTGTTTTCAAAAGTCTACTAACCCCTCGTTGAAAACAAGTATAGTTTGAGAAAATACGTCATACCCTCAGGCATGAACCTCAAAATACTATAAGAAAATACACGGGTACTCCCCGATAATGATTTACTGACATGCTCACCCATATGTAAACACACAAGTCCAAGTGGCTAAACCACAAGGAACAGGCTAGGTATATAAGTAATACGCTGAGTACTACAATGACGCGAGTCTAACGCTACGCGCTGTGCACAAAGTGCGTCACACAAGTTCGAGTTGCCTAGTGCAACCTAGAACAGGCTAGTACCTACAATGGATCCAAAGCTGCGTAGCGGTACTGGTAGTGACTATTTCAAACGTCAAGGCTAGTCTTGGCCACAAGACTGAGTACTAATACATGGGGTGTTATACATCTACTGATGAGCAACACTATAAAACATGTATGACAATATAATACGAATGTTCTACCTCCAACAAACGTATATGATATGAATTATGCTAACAGTTTGAAGAAAGCATTGAAAAACCATACGTACATATACATTTATCAAAACAAAGACCCATTCACTCACCTGTAGGTAGCCGGGTCGTAGCCCCCCTGTCCTGGGTAGCCTCGGTAATCCTCTGGATAAGTCTCACCTATATGAGATATCACCGTAATAATGATTAAACTCATAAAGGTTACTAATTAACTAATTAATTAAACCTATCCCTTGTTTGCTCAACACGGAGGTCCAAAACACCTCGAAAAAATATCGTGTGTACTGCCTCTAGGTAGTACGCGTCGTCACGAGTCGCCTCGCGAAGACGGAATCGAAAAAGGAGGCTCCACGCGCCCCCACACGCGGCTCAAACACGGGAACCCACAGCTCCACGCGCGACTCACGCGCGAGTCAGCTGAGTTGGTCAACGCTGACGTCAGCGCGGTCTAAGCCGGTTTGCTGACGTCATCGCTGACGTCACCTGAGCTGGTCTGGACCGGTTTGCTGACGTCAGCTCCGGTCGCCGGCGCCGGCCGTCGTCGCCGTCGCCGGAAACTAGGAATTTTGGCCGGAATTCTGGGTAATTTTCAAAGCTTCATAACTTCTTCATTTCAAGGCCAAATTGCACGATTCAAGTACCAAAATGAAGCTAGGAGTGAGGAGAATAATATTTTACCATTTTGGGGGCCAAAAACTGGCCAGAAGTGGTCTGAAAATGGGTAAGAAGCCAAGGTGCAAAACCGGCCGATTTCACGATCGTCGTTTCACGTCCAAAACAGGCCATCCAAGGCTCGAGCAAGGTACAAGGGACTTCAAGGAACTCAGTGGTGATGAATTTGAGGTGTTTCGAACTCGGTTTCACCGAGAAATGGCCGAGACAAGAATTCGAGCCTCGCTGGAAAATTTGAGAAATCTGGGTTCCTGGGTTTGCAGGGTTGCTGGTTTCAGGTGGAGTGGTTTGAGAGTGACTGAGATGGTGGTGTGGTCTGCAAAATCATTTGGCCAAGAAATGGCCCAGTGAAGGTAGAGGAAGACCACGGGTGGGAGAAGTAATAGTGTGAGTTTATGTGGATTTGCAGAGACAAAGGGAGAGAGAGCTCGGGACAAAGATGAGGGACAGGGAGACAAGGATCCAGAATTTCAAGGATAAGGCCACATGGGCCAACAGGAGTTTGGGCCCCATCCCAACAACCAAACTGTCCCAAAATTAAAAATACGGGTAACGTCGGTAATCCAACACCCGTAAAATATTTGTTCGAACTCCGAACGACGTCCTGCTCGAGTCTACGCGTTCGTAACGACGAGCACGACAAGAAAATAAAAAGGGAAGGGTCGTACGAGTTACGACGCAAAAGTCAACCGAATGGTCAACCAGGGGCATTTTCGTCATTTTCCACTTCCGAGAATAAAAATAATTCTAATTTTTGAAACGGGCTGTAACAGTCACTGAAGTACTTGCGTAATTTGTTATACCTAGCATGTCCTCGTAGATTATCTACTTGGGCTCAAGTGTTTACATATAGATGAGCAATTCAATCTTGTTTTATCACTAAGTTTCGGAGAGTACCCGTACTATTGTATAGTATTTTTGAGGATCATACTGGGGTATATGACTTATTTTCGGAACTATATATGTTTTACAGCAAGGGGTTATTATTGTTTTGTGCTCTTCCAGGACTTAGTAGTGGGCTTGAGTAACAATGAGATGAGGGCACCCTCTGGTTTGTTGGTGGTTCTGACAGCTTCTCTAGAATAAGTAGGATTCGTTCCTACCTTTAGTTTTATGTTTTACCCATCCTCACGAGGATGCAGATATTTGTATTCCTTGCATTATTCACTATGCTTTGACTGTTATGCACCTGTAATTATAGGTTTTACCCATTACCAAGCACTCTATTTCTGCTTCCAACTCTAATTTACTCACTTTTCAATCACTTGGCATAATTTGGCTTTCGTCACTTAACATGTGTCGGTCAGCACTTCTCGATACCTGACTCCTCAAGATCGGAATGTGTCATCGGTGTTGAATTTGTTTGATTATTGATTGGGTTATAGGCTTAATTTTTTATTATTTTATTTATAATTATTTTCTTTAAAAATTTTAAATGACTCTTGAGTACATGTGGGTCATTTTGTTAACTCAAATGAATGATGTGGCATCTGCCGCATCATTTGGTGCACAAACTTGGTATGCCTGGCATTACTCAACAAAAAAATAAAAAAAGTGAAGAGAAGATAGTAAAAATGTGGAAGGAAGGGGGAAAGAGAGGGAGAGGAGAGGGGGATAAAAGAAAAATATAAACAAAATAAAAAAATGGATAATTAATTATCCTTCTATTTCGAAAAAAGAGAGATAATTATCCTCCTAAACTGAGCAGTTATAAGTTAAACACATTGAACAAAGAAAAAAGTGGCGTTCAAATTTGAAACTGTTATTTGCAGCGAATTGGTTTTATTTATTTTCCACATGTTCGTTACTTTTTGCTTCTCCTATGTCTTCTTTGTTGTTTAATTTATTTTTAATTTCCCCTTTTTCTTCTCCTATTAATTTTTTCTTTGTTTTTCTCTTACGAACAGAAGCACAATGTAATGGCAGAGAGCAGGGTGAAAGTTGTTGTGTTGTTTATAAGGTGAGTGATTAGAATATTTTGCTCCATTTTTTTCTTTTGGGCATCTATAATTATAGTAATCATTATAAGTTTAATTAAATACTTTTCCATTGATTTTTTTGTCAGAAAAGAGAACTACATTAAAAAGGTCCAAGCCTAGCGTGATACAAAGGAGCAAGGAAAAGTTAGAAACGGGCAGAGCCGATAAACAAAAAAGTGCTACGTTGGCATGTTGATTAAAGGCCCTTAATCACGCGCAGTACTTCATTGTTGGTCTCTTGACACATGTATACTTCATTCTTTTGTATTAGTCATTTTATTTGATTGATTCATACTTCAATCCATATGCCAACGTAGCGCATTTTACGCGCCCATGATTAAAAAAAAAAAGACATTTCGCATGCATGTTAGCGTGTGCAGAGAGATTAATTATATTGATGCGACTACAAATTGGCTCGATACAACTCGAGTTCTGACATATTTAGGTCAAACTAGGAGGCTAGAAAGGTGTTGGCACATGAAGAGGATGTAATAGAGCAATAGTAGGCCTTGAGTGTATGTCTAGGGTTAATTCTATTCCAACTATACGTTTTACTCATCACACATTCTAGTATCAAATCATGATGATGTGCATCTACTATCTAGTGTGGACCCCAAGGAATATGCAATTAGAGGAAGAATGGCCCATGATCAAAAGGAATCTCTACGCCCATTATCAAAAGGAATCTCCTTGGGCCCATGAACTAAAAATAAAATAAAATAAAATAAAATAAAAGTATTGTTATTGACATTCTAAAATAGTCAAGTTGCATTTTTCCCATGAAGAAATTTACAAGGAAAATAAAAATAAAGGTTAAGTACAAATAAACCCAACCTTTAATAGGATTTCAAATTGGTCATAACCTTTCAAAACATTTTAAATAACTATCCAACATTTTTAAAACTAGACATCCATCAAATACCCAAGGTTAAGGGTTGACGTCGTCACTTCAATATTACCATTCATTTTTAACACGTCATATCCATGAGCCAAGGCTACAAACATTATTATTTCTTCAAAGAATAATTTTTAATAATTTCTCAAACATGTACGTATCCATGAGCCAAGGCCTTTCGAATAAGTTGATTGGTATGAGATTGGCATATCTTTTCTAAAGCTTACGAAAGAAAAGGGAGGGGGAAGCATGCATACAAGGCACACACAAGGCCAACACGCAAGCATGCATATACTCTTTTCTAACACAGACACATGCAGCGTTATTGGGGCATTTCATCGAGCATGTGGAGGGCAACCCTTAAAAGGTAAATACTAGGTCTTTAATGGAGGATTTTAAAACTTCAGTGGGCATTTAATCCATGTTTCACAAGCAACCCCAATTCCATAACATCTATCAACAAAGAACTCCAGTAAATGAATCTCATGTTCTTCATGCTCTTAAGATCGTATACACCATCCATGCCATCAACTTCGTCGTCAGGGAGATGAGCGTGAAGGATTTAGAGATTGAAGTCAGAGGTGTTGGAGCCGAAGATCTTCCCTGGACAATTTACCCGAAGGCCGTTCTGCTTCTTGTGGAGGCGTGTGGGTATCCCTTTGATCGTCGACGACGAGACTCCTAACATTATCACATTCCATGTCAGATATGACGTGTCAAAAATAAATGGGAATATTGAAGTGAACATCCAAAAATGTCCTTTATTATTTGTCCACGTCAACACTTAATAGTGATGACGTCAACACTTAACCTTGAGTACTTAACAGATGTCTAATTTTAAAAATGTTGGGTAGTTATTTAGAATGTTTTGAAATGATATAACTAATTTTAAAATACTATTAAAAGTTGGGTAGTTATTTGAACTTAATCCTAAGAATAAACTAAACTAAAAAGAAGCATTGGCCACATTGGACTAACAACCTAGCTCTTGGATTATTTAGGATGTGTTCGGATAGACCGAACCTCACCCCAACTCAAAATGTGGTCGGGTTAGGGTAATTTGTCAATATAAGCTACTAAGCTAGCTTATACTCAATTCAATGAAAAAATCTTAAGTATAACAGATGCATACAATCATATACATATCTCTCTCATTACTACCTTCCAACCAATCATCCGTGCATAACTTATATATCAAGTTTTGACTTTTGATCGATTTCGTCCCCTTTGCACTTGCACCCCTATTTTTGGAGAGTAATTTATATGGAACGGGTTCACCGTTGCGTGGCGTCCCAATCTAATAATACATTGCCTTGTGGAGAAAAACTTGCACTTAAAAATGTATTATTAGATACGGGACGCCACGTGATGGTGAACTCGTTCTATGTAAGTCATTCTCCTATTTCTATCTTGAAAATTTCTCTTCTAGGGCTGGATCAAATCACTACATGTATGTGATGGGCTAAGTTAACTTGAACTGGGCTTCTTCAAAAGAAGGCCCATATGCTATTGACCAACAAGGTTGACTTAATTTCCACATTTTTTTGACTGCTACCTTGATGATATTTGGTGATCAAATGCTAATATCTATCCTTACACAAATCAATATTATTATCTTATTCCTAATTATAACTGTAACAAAGTCATTTTCTCGTTATCCGTAACACCTACGTTTAAACAAAGCATATATTTAAAAGCCTTTATTTTGTCACAATGTCACAAGACAAAATCTCAAACCTCTCCAAGTCACCTATAAAACAACGATGCCAATTTAACAAGCCCAACTCCTCCCCTCCATGTTCCACCATCTCTACCTCTGATCTCTCCACCATGGACGACGGAGGAGCGCCCCATGGGTTCAAACTCAGCCCCGAACTCATCGGCCTAATGGGCGTTGCAGCCGGAGCCATAATCGTCGCGATGTATCAATGCCTTGTCAACCACATTTGTTGCAGTCAAATGCGCATACAAAACAACACGCAACAAGAACAAACACAACATGAACAACGTCTTCAAGGGCATCACGTCAACCAAAACTTCAGATCAACAACTGCACGCGGCGTTAATTCGACCTCGTATGATCAGCTGATCCCGGTTTTCAAGTACACCAAGGAATGCAGTGAAGGAACCTGCGCCGTCTGTTTGTGTGAATTTACGGACGGCGAGAACATCCGTGTGCTGCCGGAATGTGTGCACTTGTTTCACGTGGGGTGCATTGACATGTGGCTCAGCTCACACTCTAACTGCCCTCTTTGTCGAACTGATATTATTCCTAGACGACCACCGCAATACGTTGTTCCTCCTCCGCAAGATGTCGTGCCTCCTCCTCCGCAGAATTCTTTGCCTTCACCACAACATGTTGTGATATTGATGCCAAATTTCGGTGCGATTCATAGTATGACTGTCTGAGTACATGATCTTTGGAGTCATGGATTGATGGCTTTTACTTTTGAGTTGTTTAAGCCACTTTTGTTCAAAGAGTGTGTCCAATTAGAAAGAGGAGGTTTCATGTAAGGGTATCAATTTTGACGCTCCAGTTTAGCTTCTAACACTCTATTCATATAAATGAGAGTGGCGGAACCTAAAACGAAAGTGGTGAACTCAGCTTTCATTCATGTAAATGTAATTGTAACTATAATCTATACTGCTTATGAATTATTGGATGCATTTTTTTCCTAATGTGCCAATTACCAATTGTCAGGTAGCAAGTCAACTTATCATATTGAAAAAGGCCGCAAGGGCCCAGTAGCAATACAACTGGGCCATACTTACTGTTGCTCTGGCCCAACTTAGCTTTGGCTGATTTATTCCAGTATGTGCTGTACCCATCACCAAGGGGCCAAGTACAATCAAGATCCCTTATTTAGTAGGACCAAGATAATGCTGCTGTAAAAATAAGGTCAAACTTGGATTGTACGTAGTATTTAATGTTCCGACCATTGAATAATTTAAGATTCATTTGGAATCCACTATAAATTAATGTGGAATCGTTTAATGACCGTACCATTAAATGGTCCGTACCACCTAAGATTTTTCTATAAAAATATTATCTATTTAGAAATTTTTTAGTGCGATTGTAACGCGGCTGTAGATTCTGGCTAGTCTACCCATATTAGCAAGTATTATGACAATGATTATGCATTTCCTTTTATATTAGCACAAATCACTTTATCAAATTTGTTTCTACACTCCAAAATAGTAATAATGTATGCCTTAAGTTATTGTTTTATGAAAGAAAAAGGGAAGTGAAATCCACACCCCCTTAAATATAATCCACACCCCATTTTAATTTTTTAATATTATTCTGTTCCCACCA
>JAEHOF010000368.1:0-13086 GCA_018257905.1 Gillenia trifoliata | reverse complement strand
TTGGTGTAATGCTGGGATTCGATGCTTTCTTTCCCTTTCCCTTCCTCGTACCTCTTAGCTGCAGTGATCTACATGAAATATATTTAGGAGTCTTAGTATAATGAGAAGGGAGTTAACAAAGCCATCCAAGTAACAAGCTTGAAAAAAACCTTTTAAAAGACATTAAACTTCCAAGTTTTGTTTCTAACTATCACATCCGGATTGGTTTCAGATTCCATCTTCTTCTACAGCCTTACACCATCAAACTTAATCAATTGGTGCATCCCTTACCAACCAGAGCAAGAAAAAGTTTCGGACTCTATGACGCAGTTCACCAGTCTAAAGTTTTTTTAATTCAGTTTCGTGTAGTTCCCACATGAGAATTAACATTCAGCTTCATGTTTTCTTATAAGTTTTTGTTGTCAAAGATGAGTTCTCAGCATCCTCTCGTGCTAATTGGAGGGATAACGGGTGATTTGAAATTTTGGACACATTGCATGGATATAAGTTATATAAGACATACCGGTTTAGCACCACCTTGGACGGTATCCAGCAACATGTCTTGGCCACTAGTTGCATATGGAATCTAGAAAAAGTCACATACATATATGTTAACATTTTTGCTAACAAACATAAATCAAAGTAGCTCGAATATCAAATAACATACCGTCTCTTGTGTAATACCTGCTCGGACTTCAGCTCGTGCATTAGCATTTGAGCACGCAACAGTTCATCAACCTTTTTCATGTTGTTAAACTGCGCCAGTTTATTACCCTTCGGAAGCATCCTAAACGTCATTGAAAGTATCTGATTGACGCCCTCGTCTGTCATGTTCTCATCAGTCACCTTGAGTTCGATAAATTCATTAATGAACTCCTGCACTGTGCTTTTGCAACCCGGATAAATTGGATTTTGAGCATCTTCCAAAATCTTGAAAAGCCTCACAGTTTCTTCACCTGGCTCTAGTCGAGGATCATTTGCTTTCTGTTCATCATTTGCAACACTTTTGTCCATCTTTTCTATGAAGTGAATGTATCTGAATGTAACTGTAGGTAATCAGATATATTTAAAAGAAGTACTTTTCAATCATCGAGATTCAGAGGAAACAAATAAGATGAACAACAAAAGATTCTTCAATCCTAACCATACCAATGCGCGCACTATCTAATTGCTCTTACTCGTAATCAGAACATTACGAAAGACAAAAACCGCCAATATCAGAATCATTTCCAAATACTAATTTTCGTAAAATCAATTTACAAGATAAGCGACACATATAAAAAAGTTGAAGTAAAAGTGAAAAAAAAGTTTGAGCAATCCCCTAAAAGCAGCATCATAATCAGTAATTGTATCATCAACGATGATGTGATACATACTTATGTGTAGCAGGAATGCCAAGGCGTGTCCCAAACTTATCACGCGTCGTTATTTGTTGTGTTTAAGTTTCTCACATGACGTCACATGATTGGTTTGGGCCACCGCAACATTGGCATCTCCGTTTTATGTAAGTCATTTCCCAGAATGCAGATGGATCAAAAACACCAGAATTCATATCATTTGGGAAATAATGTCATCGATCAACAATACAGAAAACAAAATAAAAATGAGGATTAAATGGAAACACCCCAGATTAGACAAACATTCAGTATTCTTGAGCATGCAAAATACCATCTTAAACATATCAAGTCATTTGCTTTAAGCATTAAAACAAACAAATGAAACCCTTCAAATCTACACAAATTTTAAATATCTTTATTTACTTTTTCATTTGATCACTATCAAATTTGCTAAAGGTTCAATCTTTGTAATACTTCACAACAAATGTATTTCAACATATATATAAATCACCAACACCAAAATTAAGAATTCAACTCACCATATTGCTGTCAAACAAAAAATTCTCCAACAATTAATATTGAAAAACATGCAAAAAAAAATATAAACATTGGGGCACAATAACAATAAAGCTACATTTGGTGAGAGGGAAATGAGGCTTGGGAATAAGAAATCACTTTCTTTCCCATAATCACTTTATTGTTTGGTAACCGATTCAACCTATGTATTTTCCCCATTAATATTGTGAATGTAAGAAGTCACTGATATGCATTATTAACCATAAAAACTTATGCAGTGACATACTATTGTTTGAATTTAGATTTAGATTTATCCTGTATCCATATAATTGCCGAAAATGTTTTGTGAACAAAGGAATCAAGCAGAAAAAAAGGTTAAAAACAAATTTAATTACAATTAAATATGGAGCCAATAAAATTCCCAGATATTCTAGTTTACAACCCTGCAGTTCCTCCTGATCTCACCCTGCCTTCCTGTGAGGACATCAATAGACCCCATTTTCACCATGGCTGCTCCAAACTTACTAGCCCAAGCAGCACCAAATCTAGCATTGTTCGTCACAATCCCGGCCATCGACCTGCTTGTAAGAAGAGTTTGATCCGAAGCAAACATGGCATGGTGGTTCTTCAAATCAATGTAGTACCTATTGTCAAGCTTATTTGGTGTAAGAACATCAAGCGGCACAGTTTTTTGATCATCGGACGATCTAGGGCACTTCTTCTTCAAGTTTCTAGCAAATATGGGATCCATTGAAGGATCTGTAGGGTGAGTTGCATTGAAGGAATACAAGCGATCCAAGATGGAAGAACAGTGTGTGACACCAATAGAATGTGCCCCGGACAATGTGACCATTTCGTCCAAGCTAAGGCCTTTTCGAGCGAAACTCTCCTCGAGTTGCTTGGCATCGAAGGAAGGTGGGGGGAGGTGTTGGTTAGGCTCATCTCGGAGGGAGATTCTCCCATCCTGCCGCCCTGATGGCACTGCATAGTTTATTCCACCAACTTGGAGTGCGCCATCACGCGCTGCAAATGCAAGGATGTCAGCACATGACACGGTTTTTGGACATTTTGCTTCGAGTTCTGCCTTTGCCTCATCGATCACTTCAAACCCCCTTAGGCTCGGAAAGTTTGCTGGATGCTCCTTTTCGGATGGGTTTCCGGGAGTTGAATCAAGTAGGACAGAAGCATCACAACCCTGAAATAAGCAACATACACACGTTATTTGTGCTTAAACATTAATTCTAACATAATTAGAAAGCTATTATCAGCACTCCAAAATAATCATCCCGCACTTCTCCTAATGCATAATTATTATTTTTAAGTGCTAATAACAAGTCCATATATAGATCAATGTTCAAAATGTAAGCATACCCTAACAAAACAATCATGGAAGTGCATTCTAATGAGGCCAGCAGCTATGCCAGGATTCCTTGCCACAGCTTTGGTCACAGCTTTTCTCACAATAGCCTCTGCAGAAGGACAACTTGATTGATAAAACCCGATTTTCAGAGCTGCTGATGACATGAAAACCGTCATCGACATGGCCAAAAAGAAGATCAAACACAATCTTAACATTGGGGCAGCAGCCATTTTCAACACCTAAAGACTTGAGCAAGTAAGAGCTTAGAAAGTTGATTTGAGATGGAAGAAATAGTTGAAGTTAATTGCATTTTATAGGTTAAGAGAAATGGTGAAAAGTAGATTTGGTAGAAACGTGTTTTAGCTGGCTGCAAAGCACACTAATTTGAAGCTGTCTTAGTTTGAACAGTTCCATTAGCAAACTTTCATGGTTTCAAGTTTTCACTAATTAATTATCTTATTTTTTGAAAGATGCAACTGGCAATGAAGAGGATGGTTCGGGAAACTTCCCTAGCACCACTTACAAAAAGTCACAAAATAATGCCAAATGAGGAAAGTTTGATGGCCATCGTGGACAAAATAATGTTAGTGGTGATATACTCACTTCATGTTTATTTTTGAACTTTTGATCGAACAAAGTAATGAAAATCTAATAAATAATTTTAAACAGGAGTGTGAATAAAGAGAAATAAAGTGTGCAAAAATTATTTTCCTTTTAATATACTGGCTTATAGTTTACACTTATATGATGACTTTGACGGATCCACATAGGAGTTAGGGTATGCAATTGTCTCCACCCTTCTAATGCTGCATAAGAAATTGTCCACTGTTTATTTGATATTCGCGTCAAAGATGACTACAATACAAGCAAAATATTTGACAAAATGTTTTAAATAAACTGTAACCTTCATATTGCGTCCACGATGGAAATTTCTGAAGTTGCCATTGTATGATAAAGATTTGCAAAAGGAAACAAGATTTAGTTAGAGTTACAACCATGTAATAAGTTTAAGTTGATTTAGTGTTTGACAATTGCTCCAAACATACCATTCAATAGTATGTACTGTTGAATAATTTAAAATTTATTTAGGGCTCACCACAAATTAATCTGTGACTATTCAATGACCGGACCATTAAATAATTGATATTTTATTAAAATAACAAAGCAACAAATATATCTAGCCTGACAAAGTCATAGTATTGCAGGCCCTCTCTCTCTCTTTTTTTTCGTTTTTGCCTTTTGGTGTTGTGTGGCTCTCTCCTCTCTTTTAGTTCATTCGTAATGACCAAACCCAAGTATTAAAACAAAGAAAAAAAAACCTATTCAAAATGAAGTTGGTAAACGACTAAGCAAGTATTGACAAAGTCATGCATCCCTTGTTTTTGTTATTTTCTTCTCATGCCCTTGTTATTATTATTTTTAGTCTTTAGATTGCATAAATTTATTATTTTTAGTCTTTAAATTGCATAAATTAAAAAAAAAAAACCAATGAACATAAGTAATCAGAGACAGCAATTTGTATCCAACCCGTTAATCTGACTGAACTCACTCACTAAAATCAGTATTTGGATGGAGGCATAACAAGTCGTATTGGTAAAAGTTAGACCCGTTTAATGATCACTTACTTAACGGTTTGCATCGGGTTAATAGATGCAAGAGATTAAACGTCTTAGCTCTTTATTATCTAGTGTTGTACAAGGCTAATCCGAAAACATTTATTCTCAAGGCTAAGAATATAAGAAAGATTGAAAAAATAAAAATTATTTTTTGTTAACGGAAGAAACGGTTGATCCGCTAATATAAAGGATCGGGTTTAAATTATCCGTTACCTTAACGAGCTAGGCTTGGATAACTCGTTAAAAATACCGTTAGTGGTCAACCTACCCAAACCCGTTAAACCCAAAATCCGTCCAATCATGATTTCCCGCCATATTTTCAACAAAGCCCAACCTCTTTCCCCACTCACCCAGACCACGTTACCACGTCGTATTACAATCCCAAAAACACCCCTGATATGAAATGACTATTTAGATCCTTAAAGTTTTAAAAAAAAAAAAATATTTTAATACACCTCAAATTAATTTCAATGTGTATATCTAAGATTATTTTTCTTTAAACTTTCAAAGCGACTTCCACCCTCCATTATAAAACAAAACACTAACCACTAAAAGCACAAACAAAATGAAACGAGAAACATAAGTTAGCATTATATCGGGATTAAAAATAAAAATTTTGTCAGAACCACATTAAACGAGAGTGAGAGAAGTCATTCACACAATGCAGTAAGATGTGTATATTCAGCTTTCGCTTACTGTCGTGTCTTTCATCCCTTTGCCGTATGGTCTGAAGGACCTTATCTTGCTTTTGTCTTTCTAATGAGTGCTCTTTTTGCCTCTTGTTTTTTCCTCTTGTTGTGCTCTCTGCCGATTTGGGGTATTTCAATGAAGAATTTTTCAGACCAATAAAAAAGAAGGTGTGTAGAAACCAAAAAGCTATCAATATGATATGAAGCACACAATAATCTATTGAATTCCATATCATGCAAAATACCAGAATGAAGTAATTAATACAACTAACAAAACATGAGGTGAAAAACGCAGACGCAAATTGTTATTTAAGACGAAGACTTGAGAATTTTTGGAAACCTTGGGGTCTTGAGATTGATTTTGGCATGGGTGTGTGGGTAGTTTAGGTAAGTAAATGAGGTGTATTAAGATAACTTTTAATTTAAAAAGTAAATGTGAGGTGTTTTTAGTACGTGGGGTGTATTTAACAATATGTGGAGTGTCAATAAAACAACATTTTTTCTTACGGTATTCAAGCGGGAACTCTGCGTATCATAAAATAAGTAGAGGTACACAAAAAAATATATTATTTCTTTTACTTTTATTATAACATGTAGAGTACCTTTTGAATACTTGATACTTGGAAAAATCTCCAAGATAACAATACCAACTGATAAACACATCATAATAAGATAATTACAATAATAATCTCTAATTATCAACAATATATATCATATATATATATATATGCATGCGAAAGACCTTTCTTTAATCACGTGTGATTTGTGAATTTTTAGATGACTCTGCGTCACTTCCCTGAGTATTCAACGCTCGTGTAATAGCATTTGAGCACACAAACAGTTCATCGACCTTCTTCATGTTAATAAACTGTGCCAGTTTATTCGATCGGAAACATCCAAATTGTAATAAGACAGTAAGTGATTGATGCACTCGTCTGTCTATCTGTCACCTTGAGTTCGATAAGTTCATTTATGAACTCATGTACTGTGTTTTTACAACCTGGATATATAAATTGGACTTTTGTCCATCTTTTCTGTAAAGTGAAATTATCTGAATGTAACTGAAGCTAATCAGATAAATTTAAAAGTACTTTTCATTAATCATAATCAGGGATCCAACGGCAAACAAATAGTAAAGAAAGATGAACAACAAAATATTCTTCAATTAACCACAGCCTGCTCATTATCCTACTCATAATCAGAACGTCGTGAAAGACAAAAACCACAAAAATCAGATCCATTTCCGAATACCAATTTTCACCAAAATCAATTTACAAGTACAAGTGACACAAATTAAGAACAAAATGTTGAAGTAAAACAAGAAAGTGCAGGACAACCATTGCATGCATCACAATTTATAAAACTCACTCACAATATGAACAAGGATGCATATGAAATATGTCTTTTCAATTTGAATTGACATTCATTCAAATGTCTAAAACATGTATTTGAAGTCATTTTAATGTTAATTACCGAATATAAAAGCTTGTAAGCGATCTATATTCCTTTGAAAATGTATGAAGTATTAAGATTGAAGCAGTGCCAACCGGTTGTCAAAACTGGTCTGGCTGGTCGGTTCAACTCAGGAGCACCACTTGGTGGTTTTGGGTCATCCGACTGCTTGTCGACTAATTAGTCTGAACCAATGCCACTGCTTAAATTTGAAAACTTTCCAACATAACTAACTTGCTTTGATCTAACAAACAAGCTCCTCTCCCTTCGGAGGGATGCTCGCGAGAGCCTTGTGTTATCTTTGTGTTTGTCGGGCGTGCCACTATTGGCTCTGCCAATAGAAAGATGTGTTGTTTATTAGATACTTGCGCCACAAGTAATATGACCTCCGTTCGTCGGATTGGCGCCTTATATATATAGATATATATATATATATATATATATATATATGACGTAGGTTCGTTATTTGCCTTGCTTATTAAGGACTTTTATTCTCTTGATGTTATACCGAGAGATAGTTTGAGATGGGATTTAAGGTATAACTTATTTATAGCCAAGAACACTCACGCTCCAAGCGTGCATAAAAATAAGGCCGATAAGTAAATACGTAAGTAAAAGTTTGAATATAAGATTTAAAGTAAATGCGAATATAAAGACTTGTAATTAAAAATTTGAATGTAAAAGACATTAATTAAAGGTAATATCCATTTTATTACATTTCATGTTCGTCAAAGCACGAATAACGACTGTCGGGATGGTTTTAGTTCCATCGGGATGGTCTATTAAGCCTATCGGAAGGTTTAGGATATTGGTTCTAAGGAAAAACAAATCAAAGACCCTGCAGTCAAAGATTCAAATCAATACTATCGCCAAATGGGTTGGATGTGGAGCAAAACTACTCATCGTAGAGTTTGGATATATTATCTGGGTGGTGATCTTTGATCTTCTCAAAGTCGCGAGCTACACAAGTAGTGCGAATAGAGTTTGAGATAAAGATGAAGATCTTTTATACGTGAAAGAGCTTGAGGTTTCTCGAGTTTCTTCATTGGGTTGAACGTGTGAGTTACTGTTTTGATTTGGTTTGAGTGTCCATATTTCACCATCTTCTCCTTGTTTATATAGGCAGGCAAGGGATCCACGTCATCTCTGCCCTTTGTCCTCTGTTGGGAAGAAGAAGAACATCACTTGATCACGATAAACCTACTCCCAGAAAGGGTTCTTTATTAGTAGTCTGTTTCCACCAATTTTGCCCGATTGATTTGCATTAAATGCTGATGGAACTCCTTTCTTTACTTTACTAGTTTGAAGGTGGGCCTTTGGGTTAGGCAATCAATACTCGATTATAAGTCATGACTCAAAAGATATATGGACAGGTTTGGATGTCCCCGTGGAAATTATTTACATCCCAACTCAATTGGTCATCGTCATCTGATTGACCATCCTCACGAAAATGCCCTTTTCCATGCCTTAATATCTTTGCATTGGTGTGCTTTATCAAAGGTAGGCATAGGTATTTTGAGCACTCTATGACTTGAGATATTTATTTCCTTCTTTAGTTTCTTGATTTGTTGGGCCTTTCCCTTTAGGCTCGTTACTAATTGGTAATCCTAACTAAATCTTTCAAATCCAAAGGGTATTTTTCAGTGTAAACACTTGTCCCCTTAAACTTACTGAAGCCGTTTGTATTCTCGGCTTTAGTCAAGTTTAACTCCTCGAGAACTCTGTTTTCAGATTTTCGAATCTGTAATCCTTATCCAAATCTTGGAAATGACCATCAAATAAAGGCGCCATAACTGGCCTGGTCAAATCCAAAATCCCTTGGTAATCCCCCGTATCCTCGAGACTCTTCAGAATACCCTCTATTTATACTTGTATCTTCTGAGTTACAGAACTAATACTAGCAACACCATTCTTGGTATCATCTAATATCCAGTCCTTTCCTCCTCATCCTTTATCCTTAGTGATGAAAGGGAATCCTCCATCCATGTCATTAGTCTTGCACAATCCTTACAAAAATGAGAACATGCCCTTAAGGCTTGTTCTCATCGACTGTTTTTCATATCCTCATACACCTTTGTTACCAATGACTGGTTTACTAATGGGGATTCCACCATGCCCCGTCCTTGCCATAAGTCTGGAGTTTGTGCGTAATCTCTTGGGGATCCTTTGTAAACTTCTCTCGGATCCCCAAGGCCATTTATCCTCTGGCCTCCATTCCTTCCTCTTCTCACTTTCCTCTTTCAGACAAACCATCAATGGTTTCCTTAGTTTTTTACTAACTTTTTGATCTTGCCTTTACAGATAGGCCATCAAAACGGAAACGAAGAACTATTGGAGAGGAGGATACATCAGAAGGGTCAACTGCTGCCCCCAGGGGAACAATTCCTCAGGTATTGGCCTAATCCTTTAAAGGATATACCAATCCGATTATTTTCCTTGTCTGACCAAACACTTAACCTGTTTAATTCTGATGTAGGATGATAGTCTTCCGGACCCATTTGTGGTTCCCGAAGCACTTCAGGCTCGAGATCCTCTCTACCCTGAGGATTTCATGGGCATTGACACCAATGTCCCTACACCCTTGGCTGTAGAGAGGCCACCTGCTGGAGCTGCCCTTTCCTTTCCAGAAAAGCTTCTCCAAATGGAAAGGCGCCTGGAAATCTATAGTGCCCGCTTCTTAGGAGAACCAATCGTTCCGGTTGGTTCAGCTGAACCTTCCCAAACTGGCTTCTCTCCTCAAAAGAAAAAACATAAGAGTAGAAGCCATAGGGAAGCTAGCCCTCCTTTGCCAGAGGTAAACATTTAACCCGATCAATGTTAATTTGTTGGTATTCTTGTAGTTCAAGCCTCGGGTTGATAATTTCATTTGTTCCTTTAGGTTCCTGTCGAGTCAGCTGGGGAAGGAGAACCAATTTCAGAGACTGCAGGAACTTCTCCTCAGCCAGTATCTTCCCCGCCTGAAAATCTGGAGCTGGCCTTGGTCCTTGTGGGAGAAGAACCTCCAGTCCTTCCCTCAAGTCCTCAAGTGTCTCCTGTTGATCGGGTTGCCACACCACCAAGTCCAGTGGTTCAACCCGATGCTCAGGCCATAATTCCTGAAGAAACGGGAAGGACTGTGCTCATCCTGACCATCAGTGGTTGGGATATGTCAACCTCCTCAGAGCAGCAAATAGTTGAAGAGGTATATTGAACTACTCTTCTCTATTATTTTCCATCTCGAGAAGCTTTTTCTAATGCTGATATATGTGGTCTCCCTTTGTCAGGTTGAACCTTCTCCAACTGCCTCAAGTGCTGCTGAGGTCCTGACGTCCTTTGGAGGAACTCAACCCGTTGAGGTTGTAGGGCCATCAGTGGTCGTTACTCAAGAAGGCCCCTCTTCTGGGTCAAGACCTTCAGTCCTCCTTCAGCTGGCCCAGTTAAAAAGGTTGAGCAGTGGACCTCCTCCCAAGACTCCCCAAAGAGATATTGAAGATGCCAAGAACACGGTGAAATCTTGGGTTGGTCAGAACTTTGACATGGATGCAGTGGCCGAGTCAGCCCAACAAATTCAAGATGCCATCAATCTATTGGCACAAGCCGGTTTGCTTCCAAAATCCGATCATAGTTCCTTCCTTTCTTGCTTGACCATTATTGGTCAAGCACATCGAGATTTTGAGGAGGCAACCAATAAGGCACGGGCAGCTCAGTCCTTCATCAGTTCTCACTCCGAGAGATCTTTCCAACTTCATTCCTCAGTGGAAGAATGCTCCATAATTGGTGATGAACTGGCCACTGTATCGGATAAGCTAGAGGCTCTGTAGGCCGAAGTCAATCTCTTGAAGGCTCAACAATCAGAATTGGAGGAGCGCTTGAGGGTCAAACTTGAAGTCGTATCTCCTCTTCAAGTTCAGATTCAAGAGATGACTGCTCAGCTGAAGGAGAAAGGAAGTGAAGCCCATAGGCCAAAGATATTGGAAGCTAGAATTAGGGCAGAGTTTGAACAATGTAAACTTTTAGTTCGCTCTCTAGATTTTGGCTTTCCTTCCTTATAGTTTGTTTGTAAATATGAAGAACAATTCTCGTTTTATAATAAAAATAAGTTTATCTTCTCATCTGGACATTATTTAAACAAAACTATCACAAACCCGTTAGTCGGATTGTTCCAAATAAATATCTCTAACATCCCATAGAGTTGGGAAATATTTCTTCAGGAACATTCCATTTATGGAATGTTGTTGCTGAACTCCTTCCACCGATCTCAGCTTGTATGCCCCCTTCCCGATTACTTGATCAATCAAGAAGGGTCCTTCCCAGGTCGGGCTCCACTTTCCAAACCCTTTAACTTGGGTTCCAAATGGTAGGATGTCCTTCCATACCAACTCGTCGGGTTGGAAAGTCTTTCCCTTGACCTTTTTATTGTATGCTCTAGCCACGGACTGCTTGCCTGCTAGTATCTTGTTCAAAGCCTCCAGCCGATTCTCATCTAGATTTTCCACTTCCTGGCACATAGCCTGTAAATATTCATCTGAATGTAAACCATATTGGTTTTGAACTCTCAGAGATATTACATTAATCTCCATCGGGAGCACTGCATCTTGGCCATAAGTTAGAGCAAACGGTGTAGTCCCTGTACCGGACCTTTTAGAGGTCCGATAGGCCCACAAAGTATCTCCCAACTTCTCATGCCACTTCCTTGGATTATCATCAGTCATTCTCTTGATGATATTAACCAAGACTTTGTTGCTTGCTTCGGCCTGGCCATTAGATTGTGGATAGTAAGGGCTGGATTGTATGAGTTTAATTTTAAACTCTTCTGCAAATTCCATCGTTTCCTTAGATATGAAGGACGGACCTCTATCAGTTACGATAGTTTCTGGTATCCCATATCTGTGCAAAATCTTGCTTTTTATGAACTTGATGACCTCTGCAGAAGTGATCTTCTTGACAGCCACGGCCTCTACCCACTTGGTGAAATAGTCCGTAGCTACTATAATGAAAGTATGTCCCTTGGACGAAGGAGGATAGATCTGTCCAATGAAATCCATGGCCCAGCCCCTGAAGGGCTATGGCCTTACTACTGGGTTCATCGGGATGGCTGGAACATGCTGAAGAGGTCCATGCTTCTGGCACTCTTCGCATCCTTTGGCATAATCCTGGCAATCTTTTTCCATTCTTGGCCAAAAATAGCCATACCTTCGGATTAGCCAACGCATCTTGACTCCAACCTGATGAGCACCACATACTCCTTCGTGGACTTCAGCCATTATTTTCATGGATTCAATATTTCCCAAACATCGTAGTAGAAACCCATATGGTGTTTTTCTTACTAGAGCTTGGTCCCATATTGAATAGTTTGAAGCTTGAGTCCTAAGCTTCCTTTCCGTCTGTATTGATGGATTGTTAAGATATTTCAACAGTGGAACCCTCCAATCTTCAACCTCGGGTTCGATAATCATAACCTCCATTTCAAATTCTCTATCGAATACAGAAGGAAGTGACCTTGTTTGAACCTCAACCCATTCATTGGATTGGCCAAACTGAACTTGCACTCCAGAGGCAATTTGGGCCATATCATTGGCAGCCAAATTCTCCTCTCTAGGGATATGTTCTGCCGTAATGTAGTCTTCCCAGGTTTTTATCAAGAATCCGACGGCACTCATATAACTAGCCATCACCAAATTTTTGCACTTGTATTCTCCAGTAAGTTGGTTGATGACTAACTCGGAATCTCCGAATATATCCACGCTTGGTGCCCCCAGTTCCATTAGTATTTCCAATCCGATTATGAGTGCTTCATATTCGGCTCGGTTGTTAGTCAGACCATCAAAATCCAGGTGAAATGAATAACGATAATGATCGCCTTTAGGACTAACCAATACTATTCCTGCACCCGAGGCTCTATTCGTGCAGGATCCATCAAAGAACAGCTTCCAAGGTGTAAGCCATAAACTGGCTATATTCTTGGAAATCTCAAAAGAAGCATCCTTTTCCTTTCGGATTAGCAGACTGGATACTGCTGCTTCCGATATCTTAGGAGGTTGCTCTTTCAATACTATCGGATTGCTTGGATGGGATGCCAAAAAGTCTGCAATAGCTTGTCCTTTAATAGCCTTCTGAGGCACATATTGGAAGCAGAATTCTGACAGAGCCAACATCCA
>JAEHOF010000366.1:0-13151 GCA_018257905.1 Gillenia trifoliata | reverse complement strand
GAATTCGATTCACTCAGTTTCCAAATTTGTGCATGATAGGGCCTAGGGTTGGAAATTTTGTACCGAAATACCGAAACCGAACCGAAAAATACCGAACGGAATACCGAAAATCCCGAAACCGAAATACCCCGATTTGTTCGGTCCCCGATACCGAAAAAATACCGAAATTTCGGTACGGAGTTCGGGACGATATTACTATATATTCGGTAATACCGAACCGAACCGAATTATTAAATAAAAAATATCAGGAGCTATGCTCCTTCTTTCTTCTCACTCCACCTCCATTGATGTTCGCTGTGTTATTGGTTAAGGTTGAATCGGATCATATCATTGGTATCACCCACTGATCTTGGTTTCCCTTCCTTTAATGCCCCGCCACACCATCACTACCAAACAAGACGCTATGGATGCTCGACTCTCAGCCTTGGAAGCTTCCATGGCGGCGATGCCGACGCGCCTTGATGAAGCTGTCTCTACTGCCCTTGATTCTACGCTCGCGGTGTTTTTTGAACAATTTCGCCATGAACAACAATTTCGAGGCCCTGGCGAAGGTTCTTCTGATCCAATTGTTCCCAATGCTCCTGAAATTCGTGAAATCGACCAGACCCAGTCTCCCAAACACCAGATCTATGATGGTGGTGGCCAACTTGCACGACCACCATGGTCGCGGTGGATTGATTTCCCTCGGTTCACTGAGGGGGATGAACCATTGGCTTGGATCTATAAAGCGGAGCAATTTTTCTCATTCTACAGCACGTCGGATCACCATAAGGTCACTACAGTTTCCTTCTACTTGGAGGGTGAAGCATTACAGTGGTTTCAATGGATGAACTACGTTGACTCAACTCCCCATTGGAAGGATTTCACCAAAGCTTTCTGTAAAGAGTTTGGTCCGTCTGAATTTGAGGATGTATTGAATTTGAATGGATTATGAATATGTGAAATTGTGAATGGATTGAATAAAATAGGCCAAAAATTTTGAAATTTTTTGGTGGTTTCGGGGATTTCTAATACCGAAACCGAACCAAAATTTTCGGTATCCCGAACCGAAATTTCGGTTCGGTTTCGGTATTAGAAATCCCCTCCCCGAAATTTCGGTATCGGTAATCGGGATCGGTATTTCGGTTCGGTTACCGAACCGAAACCACCCCTAATAGGGCCTAAAGAATCAAATAATAATCCATATAAAGCAATGCATCCCTCTATCACACAACATGTAGAGATATGTTCTATGCATGTTGGCTTGAGAATAAATTGTATGTTACGACACAAAGCAACACTCATAATTAACTTTGATGGTGATCGATATCTACTACGGATTCACAGTTAAGACTTATGTACATAAATAGTTGAGTGAATTAATTTTTCTAATATATAGGTTTAACTGAAGATCAATTAACTTAATAGTAATAGTGATTGGAATGCTATTGATTAGTGGTCATTAATCGCTATAGTATTAATTATCATTTAGTAATATTCTTCTTTGTTTGTAGGGGTTTTAAATTCAATTTTCGAATAACGAATGCAGTATATACGTATAAGAAAATATACATATATGGAAGCCGTATATAATAGTATATAATATTATATACTGCCTCATGATTTTACAAGATTAGAGTAAAATTATGTTAGGCAATATCAATATTGCAACCAGATTATATATCACCGTATATGAAAATCACTCATCAAGTTAACCCTGGGTTTCGACTTAATTCAAAACCTGGATAATGAAGTTTGGTGGTTTATAATTTATTTCAAAGTGCGATATAACCTAACCCAGAGGTTATTTTTCCTTTTGTAATTATCATTTTGATCTACAAATTAACGTCAAATATATAATCAACTAGTTCTTCGTTTAATGATATGTCGATATATTAGTGTTGAAGGAGGTCCGATTCGAATCTGTTAGCTATTGATTAAAAAAAAAAAAAAAATATATATATATATATATATATATATATATATTAACTCTTAGTCATTAACAAGTAACAGTGATCAGTAGGCATGGCTTATTGGCTTTGACTTTGGTTTTTTTCATTGATGAACAAACATGGAGGCATCAATCATGACAAAGCATGCAGAAACATCGTCTCTGACTACTTGCCGTGAAAACCTGGGAAGTCGATCGTCGTCATTAATTCTTTGCTTTTCACGGCGTTACCGTCGGTCAAAATGATTTTATAGATTCAAGCCTCTCTCTTAAGTTAGCCAAACATCGAAGTAAATGATTGTAGAAAGAAATGTTCATGCACGTGTAATATAAAGTCCAAGATGTTTCTAGCATATGTTACATTAATTAGTTATTGATTTGGTGATATATCTACTTTCAACGTTAAAACGAAGAAATTTATAATTCAGCCTCTCTTTAACTACGAATTTAAAAAAAATAAATGAGTTGTACTACACAAGCTTTTACGTTTGAATATTGATGGATCGATTTGATGGATGCGTATAGTTTGTACGTGGATCCAAATACTAATGTGGATAGATCTAATGTCTATATAGTTTTGAGAATTTTGCATATTAGGAGGTTATTGTTTTTAATACAAGCAATTTTTTATTCTAACATACACTAAATGTTACATCCCGTTCCGGGAATAATATTATTTTATTCCCGGAGGTGCAAAATGACGATTTTGCCCTTGGTTGACCTTTCGGTTGACTTTTTGCGTCGTAACTCGTACGACGCATTCACTTGAATTTTCTTGACGTGCTCGTCGATACGAACGCGTAGACGCGAGCCGTACGTCGTTCGGACTTCGAACGAATATTTTACGGGCTTTGAGTTTCGACTTTTCCCGTAATTCAATTTTGGGCTGGGGCCCATTTGGCAGCAGGCCATGTGGCCTTATCCCAGATTTTCAGGGATGTTGTCTGGGATTGGACCCGTGTCATCCCCTTCCTCTCTTCTCCTCTGCAGAGAACCAAAAACAAAGCTCCAAAATCCTCTCAAGGCACCCCGTGCCTTTTCTCCTCCACTGTGAGCCTCCCCTTGGCCAGGGAAGGCCACTGGCCCTCTTCCCCAGCTCACCAAAGCTTTCCAGAAACCCAGAAAACTCGAAGAACCCAAAACTCGAAAATTTCCCGACGAGCCCGAGAACTTCCCTCGGCCTTTTCTCGGTGATTTCAACGAATCACCTCGATCTTGTCACCATTGGACTTCTGGAAGTCCCAGGAACCATGCTCGAACTTTGGATGGCGGCGTTTGGTCGTGAATCGATGAGATCGAGTTTGGCCGGTTTTCCACCGTGGCTTCCCCTCGAAATTCAAGCCACTTCTGGCCAGTTTTTGGCCTCCAAAATGGTAAATTCTGAATCTCCTCACTTCTAGCTTCATTTTGGTACTTGAATCGTCCAATTTGGACTTAAAACGAAGAAGTTATGAAGCTTTGAAAAATCCCCAGAATTCCGGCCAAGAAACCCAGATTCCGGCGACGGCGCGGCGGCGCCGGCGACCGGAAAATCGGAGAAGACGACCGGCGCTGACGTCATCGGCTTGAGCCGAGCCGAGTTGACCGGCTTAGCCGAGCCGAGTTGACCGGCTTAGCCGAGCCGAGTTGACCGGCTAGCCGAGCCGAGTTGACCGGCTCCGATTCTTCCATCCGCGCGTGGGGGCGCGTGAGCCACTATTTTTCGACGCCGTCTTCGCGAGGCGACTCGTGACGACGTGTACTACCTCGGGGTAGTATGCATGGTAATTTTTGAGGTGTTTTGGACCTCCAAATTGAGAAAAGCAAGGGATAGGTTTAATTAATTAGTTAATCCGTTACCTTTATGAATTAATCATTGTACCGGTGATATCTCATATAGGTTAGGCCAAATGGCAGCGTGTGGCGGCGTGTGCGAC
Organism: Gillenia trifoliata; assembly: GCA_018257905.1. Taxonomy (NCBI): domain Eukaryota; kingdom Viridiplantae; phylum Streptophyta; class Magnoliopsida; order Rosales; family Rosaceae; genus Gillenia; species Gillenia trifoliata. The sequence goes on along the minus strand of JAEHOF010000366.1, from coordinate 9,305 downwards.
GGCCCACGGCGGCGGTTTTGGGGTTTCCGACCCCGAAACTCCGTTTTCGAATTTCCGAACGCCGTTTTCTTCGTATTTTCATTTACGTTATTAATCTTGGGTGTTCCAAAATAGGTTTGGCGACCCTTGACGATCGGAGGACGTACGTTTGGACTTCCCGGCTTCGGTATTTGTGAGTGGGCCCTTTCCCTATTATTTAAATGTGTTTTATATTTGGGAAATTATATTTGGTTTATGCCTACACTATTTTGTGGTTTCATTTGGATATTATATCGTATTTTTAGTAGACCTTGTTATATTAATTTATTACTCGGTTTACTAGTTTCGGCTCAGTGTTTCGGTAGACCATGGAAATTAGTGGGCTTTGGGCCTACATTTCCATTTGGGAATTATACCATTAAATTGGTGATTTCCGTATTATTTTGTACGCATATTGCTAGTATCGATTCGGCCATATTTTAGGGAATTTAGGGAATTAAGTATTTTAATTCCCTACTTGTACCTATTTGCGATTATGGGTTTTATACCTATCTGACGGCCTTGAGCCGTATTTGGGTGAACCTTGGATACGGTAAAGTTCTATCGTATTTTGGGTTCACCTAGTTTGCCATTAAGTTGGTATTTCTATACCTTGGTACTCATGTGGCGTATCCTTGGTATTTCACGTATTTAGGGTTTACGCTTGGTATTTCGGGTACGACCCCGAGAATACTTTATATTGATCGTTCTAAGGTTATCCCAAAAAGGGAAATTACCTCACTCGTTTACCTCACTTTGTTTTATTCAAATTATTCCGTGGTATGTTTTCATACGCTCAACTTGGGAGGCTTACACGGTGTTGTTGTACTGTCCGGGGCCAGGACCAGCCTTCATGTGATGTTCACATGCACCAATACGCTCGCTATGGACCCATAGTAGGTGCCAGCCTGTTCTAGGTCGCATGGGCGACTCGAACTTGTTGTGATGCGATTAGCGCCAGCTTCACGTGATCGTAGTACATGAGCGTACCATTATTTATACACCCAGCCTGTTCATGACAGAATATATCTGTATGAACTTGTGTGTTTGCTATACCTAAACGAGCGGTTTATCTTATGGTTCTGGATTGTGATTTACCACTGGTTTTCACTGATACCACGGAAGCTTACAGTCGATTTACGGGTTTCCCGTAAGATCTTATTTTATGAACTTTTTGATAAAGTACTGTGTGCCGAACGGTAGCTTTCCGCCATTTTCGGACGGTGAGTATATTTCCGTACTTACCTCGATTTTCTACCTACTATATGGTACGTTTTCTGAAAAGGTTTTTTAACCAATTACTTGATTTTGACGGCGAGGGGTTACTACTTTCAGAAAACAAAGGTTTTTACAAAATGACTATTATTGGCCCACTCACCCTTTCGTTTTGCGCCCCTCCAGGTTTAGTGGCTGGAGCTGTCTACGTTCGAGGCGGTGGTATGACGAAGGTTTAAATTTCTTGGTATTGTAATACTTCGTATTCTGTACCATGTACTTGTATTTGGTTAAATTCTTCCGCCCGTACATTTGTGTACACATTGATCTTAAATTATTCAATTATTCTTATTTATTTCAAATTGGCTTTCGTCACCCTACGTGGTGTCGGCCAGCACACTCGACTTTTGGGTGTCCACGTGTACATCCGGGTCGGGATGTGTCACTAAAGCAGAGAAGAGAGTTTGAATCCAACACGTCATGAGTTGAAGAGGAAAACTCTAACCATCAAGACAATCCACGTTATTTGAAAATTTTGTACTTGACTAAGAAAATGATTGAAAAGATTTTTTTGTAAATATACTTAATTGATTAAGTATTAAATCACGGTGACGTTGTTAAATTATTTAGACTTAATTTGGAAGTGACTTCTCAGTGTTGTATCCATGCACATGCATAACTTTTGGCTTTTGTTGGCAAGATCTCAGTCGGTCCAATAAATTAGTTCCCATGCAGCAGTACCAAAACGATAACTTTTAAGTCTAGGCAAGCATTGTTCCTTGCATGTGGTTTTTTGGTGTTATGCATATTTTTAGCACAAACAAAATGAGAGCAAAAAGAAAAAAGGATTATGAATGTTTGGAAGTTGCATCTTTGCATTAATTCTACGTTTAGCATAAGCATGTACTATTTAGTTATAAACAAATAGTTCCTAACAAAGTATGTAAAAGAGTACTGTTGATGCTTTTTGGACAATGTTTACTGATTATACGTTTAATACGGATCACACATACAAAAGTGAATTTCACTTCTATAAAAATGATGACATTATTATTATTATTATTAAAGAAAAACAATGGATTAAAGAAAAAGACTATGCATCTACCTAACAATGCACCACTTCTTAAATAACGTTATTCATACAATAAAATATGAAAATCGCGGTCACCAACAAAATTCCTTGTACGGTACTTTCCGCACGTGACGACTGCAATGACTTTTGATGATCAAACCGAACCTGTCGGCCTCGACTTTCCTCGAACTATTCGCGCTCTACTACTGGTAGTTAGACAATTTCCACTTTCGGCACAAGACCTAATTGTGTGGAGTCTTACGACTGTTTTAGAGCCTGTCGCACCAATCTTCTTCGAACGTTGAAGAATCCTTTTCGTACTTCTGTAGTCGACACCTTCTTTCCACTCATGACTTTTTGTCATTCAAATCGATCATCTTCCCACTTGTGCATGTGCGGCTATCTTACCATTCGCCCAGCGAAAGTTTGGATTGCTTATCTACTAGTGACGGTGATTGAAAAATAAACTTCGGTTTTGACTTAATTGGTGCTATCCACTGGGGTCTGAGTACAGTTTGACTTATCGAATCTTTGTATTCGAACGCCGACGAGGAAACAAAAACCACCTGCATATAACCCGTAAAACTGATATTAGCCCCAGCTGAATTCATTAGAACTCCGGGCGAACCCATTTGCTTGGCATGACTTAAAATGGCCTGGGATCACTGTTCTGGAATCTACCTCCTTTGTACCCATTAGTTGGGTATGGGGCGGCTTTCATTCTTTCTCGTCTCCGGTTAACTGCCTTCAACGTGAAGTTGAATTCGATTCACTCAGTTTCCAAATTTGTGCATGATAGGGCCTAGGGTTGGAAATTTTGTACCGAAATACCGAAACCGAACCGAAAAATACCGAACGGAATACCGAAAATCCCGAAACCGAAATACCCCGATTTGTTCGGTCCCCGATACCGAAAAAATACCGAAATTTCGGTACGGAGTTCGGGACGATATTACTATATATTCGGTAATACCGAACCGAACCGAATTATTAAATAAAAAATATCAGGAGCTATGCTCCTTCTTTCTTCTCACTCCACCTCCATTGATGTTCGCTGTGTTATTGGTTAAGGTTGAATCGGATCATATCATTGGTATCACCCACTGATCTTGGTTTCCCTTCCTTTAATGCCCCGCCACACCATCACTACCAAACAAGACGCTATGGATGCTCGACTCTCAGCCTTGGAAGCTTCCATGGCGGCGATGCCGACGCGCCTTGATGAAGCTGTCTCTACTGCCCTTGATTCTACGCTCGCGGTGTTTTTTGAACAATTTCGCCATGAACAACAATTTCGAGGCCCTGGCGAAGGTTCTTCTGATCCAATTGTTCCCAATGCTCCTGAAATTCGTGAAATCGACCAGACCCAGTCTCCCAAACACCAGATCTATGATGGTGGTGGCCAACTTGCACGACCACCATGGTCGCGGTGGATTGATTTCCCTCGGTTCACTGAGGGGGATGAACCATTGGCTTGGATCTATAAAGCGGAGCAATTTTTCTCATTCTACAGCACGTCGGATCACCATAAGGTCACTACAGTTTCCTTCTACTTGGAGGGTGAAGCATTACAGTGGTTTCAATGGATGAACTACGTTGACTCAACTCCCCATTGGAAGGATTTCACCAAAGCTTTCTGTAAAGAGTTTGGTCCGTCTGAATTTGAGGATGTATTGAATTTGAATGGATTATGAATATGTGAAATTGTGAATGGATTGAATAAAATAGGCCAAAAATTTTGAAATTTTTTGGTGGTTTCGGGGATTTCTAATACCGAAACCGAACCAAAATTTTCGGTATCCCGAACCGAAATTTCGGTTCGGTTTCGGTATTAGAAATCCCCTCCCCGAAATTTCGGTATCGGTAATCGGGATCGGTATTTCGGTTCGGTTACCGAACCGAAACCACCCCTAATAGGGCCTAAAGAATCAAATAATAATCCATATAAAGCAATGCATCCCTCTATCACACAACATGTAGAGATATGTTCTATGCATGTTGGCTTGAGAATAAATTGTATGTTACGACACAAAGCAACACTCATAATTAACTTTGATGGTGATCGATATCTACTACGGATTCACAGTTAAGACTTATGTACATAAATAGTTGAGTGAATTAATTTTTCTAATATATAGGTTTAACTGAAGATCAATTAACTTAATAGTAATAGTGATTGGAATGCTATTGATTAGTGGTCATTAATCGCTATAGTATTAATTATCATTTAGTAATATTCTTCTTTGTTTGTAGGGGTTTTAAATTCAATTTTCGAATAACGAATGCAGTATATACGTATAAGAAAATATACATATATGGAAGCCGTATATAATAGTATATAATATTATATACTGCCTCATGATTTTACAAGATTAGAGTAAAATTATGTTAGGCAATATCAATATTGCAACCAGATTATATATCACCGTATATGAAAATCACTCATCAAGTTAACCCTGGGTTTCGACTTAATTCAAAACCTGGATAATGAAGTTTGGTGGTTTATAATTTATTTCAAAGTGCGATATAACCTAACCCAGAGGTTATTTTTCCTTTTGTAATTATCATTTTGATCTACAAATTAACGTCAAATATATAATCAACTAGTTCTTCGTTTAATGATATGTCGATATATTAGTGTTGAAGGAGGTCCGATTCGAATCTGTTAGCTATTGATTAAAAAAAAAAAAAAAATATATATATATATATATATATATATATATATTAACTCTTAGTCATTAACAAGTAACAGTGATCAGTAGGCATGGCTTATTGGCTTTGACTTTGGTTTTTTTCATTGATGAACAAACATGGAGGCATCAATCATGACAAAGCATGCAGAAACATCGTCTCTGACTACTTGCCGTGAAAACCTGGGAAGTCGATCGTCGTCATTAATTCTTTGCTTTTCACGGCGTTACCGTCGGTCAAAATGATTTTATAGATTCAAGCCTCTCTCTTAAGTTAGCCAAACATCGAAGTAAATGATTGTAGAAAGAAATGTTCATGCACGTGTAATATAAAGTCCAAGATGTTTCTAGCATATGTTACATTAATTAGTTATTGATTTGGTGATATATCTACTTTCAACGTTAAAACGAAGAAATTTATAATTCAGCCTCTCTTTAACTACGAATTTAAAAAAAATAAATGAGTTGTACTACACAAGCTTTTACGTTTGAATATTGATGGATCGATTTGATGGATGCGTATAGTTTGTACGTGGATCCAAATACTAATGTGGATAGATCTAATGTCTATATAGTTTTGAGAATTTTGCATATTAGGAGGTTATTGTTTTTAATACAAGCAATTTTTTATTCTAACATACACTAAATGTTACATCCCGTTCCGGGAATAATATTATTTTATTCCCGGAGGTGCAAAATGACGATTTTGCCCTTGGTTGACCTTTCGGTTGACTTTTTGCGTCGTAACTCGTACGACGCATTCACTTGAATTTTCTTGACGTGCTCGTCGATACGAACGCGTAGACGCGAGCCGTACGTCGTTCGGACTTCGAACGAATATTTTACGGGCTTTGAGTTTCGACTTTTCCCGTAATTCAATTTTGGGCTGGGGCCCATTTGGCAGCAGGCCATGTGGCCTTATCCCAGATTTTCAGGGATGTTGTCTGGGATTGGACCCGTGTCATCCCCTTCCTCTCTTCTCCTCTGCAGAGAACCAAAAACAAAGCTCCAAAATCCTCTCAAGGCACCCCGTGCCTTTTCTCCTCCACTGTGAGCCTCCCCTTGGCCAGGGAAGGCCACTGGCCCTCTTCCCCAGCTCACCAAAGCTTTCCAGAAACCCAGAAAACTCGAAGAACCCAAAACTCGAAAATTTCCCGACGAGCCCGAGAACTTCCCTCGGCCTTTTCTCGGTGATTTCAACGAATCACCTCGATCTTGTCACCATTGGACTTCTGGAAGTCCCAGGAACCATGCTCGAACTTTGGATGGCGGCGTTTGGTCGTGAATCGATGAGATCGAGTTTGGCCGGTTTTCCACCGTGGCTTCCCCTCGAAATTCAAGCCACTTCTGGCCAGTTTTTGGCCTCCAAAATGGTAAATTCTGAATCTCCTCACTTCTAGCTTCATTTTGGTACTTGAATCGTCCAATTTGGACTTAAAACGAAGAAGTTATGAAGCTTTGAAAAATCCCCAGAATTCCGGCCAAGAAACCCAGATTCCGGCGACGGCGCGGCGGCGCCGGCGACCGGAAAATCGGAGAAGACGACCGGCGCTGACGTCATCGGCTTGAGCCGAGCCGAGTTGACCGGCTTAGCCGAGCCGAGTTGACCGGCTTAGCCGAGCCGAGTTGACCGGCTAGCCGAGCCGAGTTGACCGGCTCCGATTCTTCCATCCGCGCGTGGGGGCGCGTGAGCCACTATTTTTCGACGCCGTCTTCGCGAGGCGACTCGTGACGACGTGTACTACCTCGGGGTAGTATGCATGGTAATTTTTGAGGTGTTTTGGACCTCCAAATTGAGAAAAGCAAGGGATAGGTTTAATTAATTAGTTAATCCGTTACCTTTATGAATTAATCATTGTACCGGTGATATCTCATATAGGTTAGGCCAAATGGCAGCGTGTGGCGGCGTGTGCGACGGCCCACGGCGGCGGTTTTGGGGTTTCCGACCCCGAAACTCCGTTTTCGAATTTCCGAACGCCGTTTTCTTCGTATTTTCATTTACGTTATTAATCTTGGGTGTTCCAAAATAGGTTTGGCGACCCTTGACGATCGGAGGACGTACGTTTGGACTTCCCGGCTTCGGTATTTGTGAGTGGGCCCTTTCCCTATTATTTAAATGTGTTTTATATTTGGGAAATTATATTTGGTTTATGCCTACACTATTTTGTGGTTTCATTTGGATATTATATCGTATTTTTAGTAGACCTTGTTATATTAATTTATTACTCGGTTTACTAGTTTCGGCTCAGTGTTTCGGTAGACCATGGAAATTAGTGGGCTTTGGGCCTACATTTCCATTTGGGAATTATACCATTAAATTGGTGATTTCCGTATTATTTTGTACGCATATTGCTAGTATCGATTCGGCCATATTTTAGGGAATTTAGGGAATTAAGTATTTTAATTCCCTACTTGTACCTATTTGCGATTATGGGTTTTATACCTATCTGACGGCCTTGAGCCGTATTTGGGTGAACCTTGGATACGGTAAAGTTCTATCGTATTTTGGGTTCACCTAGTTTGCCATTAAGTTGGTATTTCTATACCTTGGTACTCATGTGGCGTATCCTTGGTATTTCACGTATTTAGGGTTTACGCTTGGTATTTCGGGTACGACCCCGAGAATACTTTATATTGATCGTTCTAAGGTTATCCCAAAAAGGGAAATTACCTCACTCGTTTACCTCACTTTGTTTTATTCAAATTATTCCGTGGTATGTTTTCATACGCTCAACTTGGGAGGCTTACACGGTGTTGTTGTACTGTCCGGGGCCAGGACCAGCCTTCATGTGATGTTCACATGCACCAATACGCTCGCTATGGACCCATAGTAGGTGCCAGCCTGTTCTAGGTCGCATGGGCGACTCGAACTTGTTGTGATGCGATTAGCGCCAGCTTCACGTGATCGTAGTACATGAGCGTACCATTATTTATACACCCAGCCTGTTCATGACAGAATATATCTGTATGAACTTGTGTGTTTGCTATACCTAAACGAGCGGTTTATCTTATGGTTCTGGATTGTGATTTACCACTGGTTTTCACTGATACCACGGAAGCTTACAGTCGATTTACGGGTTTCCCGTAAGATCTTATTTTATGAACTTTTTGATAAAGTACTGTGTGCCGAACGGTAGCTTTCCGCCATTTTCGGACGGTGAGTATATTTCCGTACTTACCTCGATTTTCTACCTACTATATGGTACGTTTTCTGAAAAGGTTTTTTAACCAATTACTTGATTTTGACGGCGAGGGGTTACTACTTTCAGAAAACAAAGGTTTTTACAAAATGACTATTATTGGCCCACTCACCCTTTCGTTTTGCGCCCCTCCAGGTTTAGTGGCTGGAGCTGTCTACGTTCGAGGCGGTGGTATGACGAAGGTTTAAATTTCTTGGTATTGTAATACTTCGTATTCTGTACCATGTACTTGTATTTGGTTAAATTCTTCCGCCCGTACATTTGTGTACACATTGATCTTAAATTATTCAATTATTCTTATTTATTTCAAATTGGCTTTCGTCACCCTACGTGGTGTCGGCCAGCACACTCGACTTTTGGGTGTCCACGTGTACATCCGGGTCGGGATGTGTCACTAAAGCAGAGAAGAGAGTTTGAATCCAACACGTCATGAGTTGAAGAGGAAAACTCTAACCATCAAGACAATCCACGTTATTTGAAAATTTTGTACTTGACTAAGAAAATGATTGAAAAGATTTTTTTGTAAATATACTTAATTGATTAAGTATTAAATCACGGTGACGTTGTTAAATTATTTAGACTTAATTTGGAAGTGACTTCTCAGTGTTGTATCCATGCACATGCATAACTTTTGGCTTTTGTTGGCAAGATCTCAGTCGGTCCAATAAATTAGTTCCCATGCAGCAGTACCAAAACGATAACTTTTAAGTCTAGGCAAGCATTGTTCCTTGCATGTGGTTTTTTGGTGTTATGCATATTTTTAGCACAAACAAAATGAGAGCAAAAAGAAAAAAGGATTATGAATGTTTGGAAGTTGCATCTTTGCATTAATTCTACGTTTAGCATAAGCATGTACTATTTAGTTATAAACAAATAGTTCCTAACAAAGTATGTAAAAGAGTACTGTTGATGCTTTTTGGACAATGTTTACTGATTATACGTTTAATACGGATCACACATACAAAAGTGAATTTCACTTCTATAAAAATGATGACATTATTATTATTATTATTAAAGAAAAACAATGGATTAAAGAAAAAGACTATGCATCTACCTAACAATGCACCACTTCTTAAATAACGTTATTCATACAATAAAATATGAAAATCG
>JAEHOF010000032.1:0-138109 GCA_018257905.1 Gillenia trifoliata | reverse complement strand
GCGGCTTCAGCTGTCTGGAGGCATAAGCGATCACCCGTCCATGTTGCATCAACACGCAACCCAAACCGTTTAGTGAGGCATCACTGTAGATCTCATAGTTGCCGCTGTCATCTGGAAGTGCTAACACTGGAGCATGAGTGAGGCAATGTTTGAGCTGTTGGAAACCGTGCTCACAGTCGTCGTCCCAAACAAACTTAACATCTTTTCTGGTGAGTCTCGTGAGAGGTAGGGCAATGGAAGAGAAATCCTTCACGAAACGTCGGTAATAACCCGCCAGGCCAAGAAAACTTCGAATCTCTGTCACGTTCTGCGGTCGCTCCCAATTCTCCACCGCAGCAATCTTCTGGGGATCGACGAGAATACCATCAGAAGAGATTATATGCCCCAAGAAAGATACCTGATTAAGCCAAAATTCACATTTGCTGAACTTGGCGTAGAGCTGATTCTCCCTTAGTCTCCTCAAAACCATGCGCAAGTGTTTGGCATGATCGGCCTCCGATTTAGAATACACTAAGATGTCGTCGATGAAGACAATTACGAATCTGTCGAGATACGGACGAAATACTCGATTCATCAGATCCATAAATGCTGCTGGGGCATTGGTCAGTCCGAAAGGCATCACCAGGAACTCGTAGTGGCCGTAACGAGTTCGGAATGCGGTCTTGTGCACATCATCACTCTTGATCTTCAGCTGATAGTAACCAGACCTCAGATCAATCTTGGAGAAAACCCTCGCGCCTCGGAGTTGATCGAAGAGATCATCAATTCTAGGCAGTGGATAACGGTTTTTAATCGTCACCCGGTTGAGTTGCCTATAGTCGATGCAGAGTCTCAAGGTGCCATCTTTCTTTCGAACGAATAGGACCGGAGCTCCCCAAGGTGAAGAGCTGGGTCGAATGAATCCCTTATCGATGAGTTCTTGGAGTTGTAGCTTCAGTTCCCTCAATTCTGCAGGTGCCATACGAAAAGGGGTGAGGGATATAGGATCAGTACCTGGAAGTAGATCAATGGTGAACTCCACGTCACGATCAGGCGGTAGTCCAGGTAGATCATCAGGAAAAACATCGGGAAAATTGTTGACAACCGGCACATCGTCAACACGAAGAGTATTCTCTTGATCTAGGGTCACATGTGCGATAAAGCCTTCACAACCCTTGCTCAACAGCTTCTTTGCCTTCATGGCTGAGATCAGTCCGTGCTTGATCTTCCGGTGCTCTCCGGTGAAAGTGACAGTAGGCATACCAGGTGGCTGGAATGTAACCGTCTTCCGTCGGCAGTCAACAACGGCATGATTTTAATGTAGCCAGTCCATTCCTAGAATCACATCAAAGTCTACGATATCGAGAGGAATGAAGTTGGCAGGCATCACCTGATTAGCGATTACAACGGGGCATCCTCGATACTCCCATTGTACACGACACACTTCGCCTCTTGGCATAGCAATTCCCATTTCGTACCCAATAGGAGTACAATGGGGTTGAGTGGTTTGAGCAAACAAAGGTGATATAACCGAGTGGGTAGCACCCGGATCGATTAATACTCTAGCAAAGTGACCAAGTATGTTCAACGTACCCATGATGAGATCGGGGTTGTTCTGAGCATCCTGCTGATTAATTGCGTTGACTCGTCCATGCGCCTGCTGAGCTCCAGCGCGACCTCCACCGCGGTTACCGTGTTGTTGGTTTCCTCTGCCCTGTGCACCGCGTCCCTGTCTGCCTTGGCCTCCTCCGCCAGGTGCCGCTGCTAAGGCCGGGTACTGGCCTCCTCCAACCCACTGGTTAGCGGTCTCCTGATACTGCGGGTATTGCGGTGCTCCTCCAATGTACTGCGGTGCTCCAGCTGGAAACTGCACTGCGCCGCCGGGATACTGAATAGGAGTAGGGTAGGTAGGATACTGAGGATAGACTGCAGGATATTGAGTAGCATCACCCTGGTAGTGAACGGCTCCTCCGTAGGCAGGTGGCTGGTAAGGAACTGTACCTCCAACCTGTTGGAGTGGAACAGGTGCCTGAGGCTGAATCTGGCGGTTCTGCTGCTTCTGCGGACACTGGGTGGCTCGATGACCTAGTTGCCCACAGCTGTAACACCCCTGGTTTCCTTTCTTACACTCACCAAAGTGGCGAGTGTTGCACCGAGCGCAGAATTTAGCATTAGATTGGCTGGAAGTGCCCTGCTGGCGGAAACGGGATCCACTAGTGAATCTCCCTCCACGGTTGGAGCTGGAGTTCGATCCACCACTGGATGATCCGGAACTGTAGCCTCCACGTTTGAACGTCTGGTTCTTCTTAGGACCAAGGAAAGATTGCCCCTTACCCTTATTCTGGGTGTTAGATTCCTCCTCCTCGTAAATGGTGTCATCAGGAGCATTCTCCGAAGCCTCCACTCGCAACAGCGCCTCGTAGAACTCCTGGTAGGTCTCGCACCGTTCAGCAGCAGCAAGTGATCGGAGCTTCTTATTGGCTCCCTTTCTGAACTGGTGAAGCATCTCTGAGGGGCTGGCGGCAACAACTGGGTTGTACTGAGATAGGGCAGTGAACTTCCGCTGGTACTCGGAAACGGTCATCTTCCCTTGCTTCAGATTCATGAATTCATCTCTCTTCCGGGCCTTGTACTCCGGAGAAAGGTATTTGGTTTCGAACCGATGTTTGAATACGGCCCACAAACCATGCTCGTCTTGAGGGAGGTGTCGCCTCTCGAACTTCCACCAGGCTTTGGCTTGATCACGAAGGAAGAGAATAGCAGTCGGGACCCACTGCTCGTCTGGAAAGTCTCCATGCTCCCGCATCGATTTGAAGACGTCCTCCATATGTTCGAACCAAGATTCCGCTACTTCAGGTGTCTCGGTCCCGTAGAATGATTTCACATCCATACCCTTCGCAGTCTCCACCGGGTTCTTCCTCGCAGGACGGAAGGCAGCCTGAATGGCTTGAGCGATCGTATTCCCCATTTGGGTGAAATCGAAGGCAGGTGCGTCGGGTGCGCGACGAGGTGGCATGATGCTGATAGGAGAGATTCAAGAATTATTAGTGAAAAACATCACGTAAGTGTGATGAGGAGTAATACTGCATAACCTAGAGCTCTGATACCAAACTGACACACCCCGACCCGGATAGCCACGTGGACCCCGGATCTCAAGGCGTGCTGACCGACCACTCCGTAGGAGTGACGAAGTCATGAGAAGATTAAATAAGAAATTAGAAATGATAGATAAAATTAAATCAGAGTTTAACGAAAATACGGAAGTGTAATGTGGGTAGAACCCATTATTACATAGTGTCAGAGCTAGGTGCAGTAAAGGAAATTATTCGCATCCAGGAGGATGGATAAAACACACAACAAAGGAAATTAACATACACTGCAGAAAGAAAATCAGGCTACCAGCAGCTGCCACCACCGAATCGTCGTCAACTAAAGTCTAAGTCCTGGAGGGGCGAAAAACAAGGGTGAGTGGGCCAATATCGATTTTCTAAGTAAAATGTTTCCAAAACTTTAGTTATAACCCCTCACTGTAAAACCCGTAGATTTACCAAAATATTTACTACTAAAGTAAGTCTCTAACATAAGTAAACGGGCCAACGCCCACAAGGATACGGGTATAAATCATTTATCACAGTGAAAATCAACATTACCTATCACATGGAAATATGCACACAAGTCATATAGAAAGTAGCTACATGACAGGCTGGGTGTTTAAAATAACTACGCTCTAGCACTACATACACGTGAAGGCTGGCACAAAGTGTGCGTCACAACAAGTCTAGACGCCAAAGGCAATCTAGAACAGGCTGGCACCTAATCATGGATCCATGTCGAGCGTAATGGTGCGGGTGTGAACGATCACGTGAAGCTGGTCCTGGCCCGGACAGTGCTAACACCGTGCATAATGTGAACTAAGTAATACAATTAAAATCATGTGTATGCATGCCAAGTTTCTTCATAAAACCCAAATCATAAATCAATAATCAATAAATAAGGATTTATCACAAATTAATCTAATTTCATAAAATAGGCATGCCATACACATATATATATTTCAACAAATACCATAAAACATATTGTAATACTCTAAAAAAAAGTAAGTACTAGGCCCACTCACTGATACGTAGTCGGATCGTAGCCCCCGTAGTGTGCTTGAGCTCGTTGCTCCTCCGGATAGGTCTCACCTATATGAGAGTTTACTAAACTAATTATTTAACAAGTCTAATTCAATTTAAAGTAATGAAAAAGACTTGAAATCGCCTTTGTTTGCTCGAAACGGAACTAGAATTGGTCGGAAAATGGGTTCACGCGCCGCCGTGCGCCGCCGCGGGGCTCCACGCGCCGCCACGCGCCGCCACAAGGCAGCACGCGCCGTCACGCGCGCCCACGCGCCGTCACGCGCCCACACGCGCCCACACGCGCTCGGACGCGCCCCCACGCGCTCACACGCGCACGCACGCGCTCACACGCGCACGCACGCGCGCTCACGCGCGGACACGCGCCTCACGCGCCCAACAGTCACGCGCCGTTAAAGTTAACGGCGCGCCGTTAACTTTAACGGTATATTCGTTTTGGCTGACGGAATATTCCCTAACGGCGTTACGGAATATTCCGTCGCCGTTAGAGAATATGCCTGACGCCGTTAAGGATTCGACGGAATATACCTTCGGTATATTCCCGGTTTGGACCGGGTTGGACCGGGTTCTGCTGACGTCACGGTCCGGTCGCTGACGTCACGCCGCTGCAATCTCCGGCCGCCGGGCGCCGCCGTCGTCCGCCGCTCGCCGGCGCCGGAATCTGGAAATCTTCGCCGGAAAATCTAGGATGGGGCCAAATTATGGCCGGAGACGGCCAGAAATGGCTTGGAAGTTCTCGGCCCAACTCGAAGTTCGACGAACTCGACTCGATCCTCGCATGCAGGACCTGGGCTTGAGTTCCAGAGGTCCAAGGAGTTCGAAAATGACGGTGGTGGTTCGATTTGAGGCCGGGATGGCCGAGTTCGACCGAGGAGAGCTTCGCCGGGAAAAATGGCGAATCTGGTTTCTTCGTCGTGCGTCGCCTTCTGGGCTCGAGGGTGGTCCAGAGATGGTGAGGATGATGATGGTGACTCACTGGAGCCAAGTCGAGCTCAGAGATGAGCCACAGGGTCGATGGCAGAACCTGTGGGTGTGCAGAGCAATTTATGGGTTTCCTCTGTAAATCTGGTTTGTCTGGTTTGAAGGCCACGGGGTTTGGTCGAGGATGAAGGTGGCTGAACACAGAGTCGAATTTGTTTACAATGAAGGCTGAGGAGGAAGGTGATTTGGAGTTGGGTGTCTTAAGTGTTTCTCTGGATTCCTGGGTGTGCAAGGAGTTGCATGCACAACTTGAGTGTGGTTAGGTGGCTCGGGAAGAAGACAGCAGGTAGGTGAGGATGACTGGTGTAAGGCAGTGTAGTGCACTGAGTGCATGGGATTTTAAAACCCAAGTTGGTCAAGCATCGGTTTTGTTAAAGTGGAGTTGCCCACTGCATGTCACTACACATGCAAGAAAGGCTGAGTGATTCAGTCTGAACAATTGCAGGCCTCGTGCCTTGCAGAAACCATGGGCTAAGCCCACTGTTTTCAAATACTGCTCAAGAGAAATTACCGTTTTGCCCTTGTTCGTAACTTGTCCAAAACAAGTCCGATTCGAGTGTCGTTCGCGTCAACGGATTCGTAATTTAATGTACATACTAGAAGTACACCAAAATTTCTGAAAATACCTCGATAGAAGGGACGTAATCCCGAATGATACATTATGCCACTAAGGGCATTTTGGTCATTTTACACCGTCGGGGAATAAAATACAATAAACGTAGGGACGGGATGTAACAGCTACGAAACCAACTAACCACCCTGCCCCATGCCAAAACTCCACTGTTTGACGCGAGAATCACTGCTGATTAGGCAGGACTGGCTCGGTTACTAGGCAAAGCCTCGGGTGAGACAATTATTACTTTATAACACAAACTAACTTTATTTTATATTGAACAAAAATATAAATACACTTCGACTTCAATTGACAAAATACATCTTTTGACCCTAAAATTATAGAAAAAATTTAGTCATACGTAGTTTTAGATACTACGACAATCCAATGGCTTGAATTACTATCTTTTTTTTTTCCTTCAATTTTAATAATTAAAAACGCAGTAATGTCTAGTACTACATATCAATAAGGTTATACCCCTGAAACTCAAGTGAAATAGCAACTTTTGACCCTAGAAGAAAAAGTAAACTTTTGCTTTAAAAATATAGAATAAAAGTGGATGTGTGCATGTAATTATTTATGTATTTTAATTTAACTTTCCATTCTTTTTACTTGCAAGAGACACAAATCACTAGACAAGACAATAAAGTCTTTCACAGTGATTTAGTTGAGTTTGATTCTTGCTCTTATATATTGAAATTATATGTTTTGAGTTTGATTCCTAACACTATTGCTACATTAGTGGGAGTTTGATACATGCGATAACTATATATTAATTGTGCAACCCATCTATTTTGTTGGTTTTCTTATTTTATGATTGGTTATATATTTTTCTCTCTCTCAAATAATTGGTCATTTATTGATAGGAATCAAACTCACAAGTTTAATATAAGGTTAAGTACAAATAACTACTCCACCTTCAGGGGTAACTCTAAATTGGTCTCAACCTTTTAAAATATTACAAATAACTACCTAAAGTTTTAAAAATTAGACATCTGTTAGGTAACGAGCATTAAGTGATGACCTGAACAAGTATTGAAGCGGGATTTCACTCTCTAGTCTTCTATAAAGCTCTAAATCTCCAAACCAATACTTTTTAACTAGACAAAGTTAGCGTTTAACTTAGATAAGAAAGGGTCTATTTAGGGATTCAAAACTCTATAAATGACGTGTTAGTGAAAATTAGCTCCAATATTTGTTCACATTATCACTTACCGTTAATGACATCATCAATTAATGGTATTAACATCATCACTTAACGCTGGTGACCTAACAAATATCCATTTTTTAAAACGTTAGGCAGTTATTTGGAATGTTTCAAAAGGTTTGGACTAATTTGGAATGTTTCAAAAGGTTTGGACTAATTTGGAATCACCTCTACAGGTTGGATAGTTATTTGTACTTAACCCTTTAATATATTGAACGCAAATATTGGAATCATTCTCATAAAACTCAAATTTTTTGACTCACTGTAGAAGTTTGATTCTTATAAAATTAGAACCAAACTATATTTTCCGGAACTAAGAAAAGAAGATTAAAATAAAGAATAATTTTGAAATTACAACGTATAATTACATGATTTCATTCCTAATTATACTAAGGCCTTTTAGGATAAAACTCCAATTCTGTTGGGCTAGAGAGTGGTTAAGTAGATTAAGGCTGGGTTCGGTTCGGTAACCGAACCGAAACCCTCCCCCCGGATACCGAAACCGAAAAATCGGGGAGGCAACTTTGAATACCGAAACCGAACCGAAATTTTCGATTTGGTTTCGGTATTGGGGCTCCCCGAAATTCATTCAATCCAATCCAATGAATCCATACATTACATTCAATCCATTCAATCCAATACATTCAATCAATCCATTCAATCCATTCAATCGAATCAATCCATCCATTCAAATCCATTCAAATTCAATTCAATCCATTCAATAATCAATTCATTCAATCCATTCAAATTTCAATCTATTCAATGATTTCAATAAACACAAAGGGACCAAAGTCTGATCTCCCAATATAAGGGTGTAGCAAGCAACAACAAGTGAAAATTATGTAGCAAGCAACAGCAACAGCAAGTTGCCAAGTTCTGTTGCAAGTTATGCAGACAGCAACAGCAACACACACACTCTTACAAGAGCACATTGAGTGTTTATAACTTTATAATCTCATAGATATTCATCCTCGTCAGTATCAGGCCATTCTGGATCATCTTCCATGTTTTGGGCATCAAATTCTACTTCCTCTTTTCTTGTTATATTATTACTCTTACTATATTTTCTAGGTCCCACATCCCTCTTGGCCTTGGCCTGAGAATCTTCACATATGCAGGTATATGGGTTCTCATGAAAACTACCTACCAGGATTGCTAATCTGCAACTCCATCCAAAATACATCTTATAGATACCTTCTAAAAGATACAGAGCAATGATATATAAATCAACTCGATACACACATCATACTTGATTATAGACAAAAGTCTGGAACAGGCAGAGGCCGAGCATTGTTGACATAGCATTGTTCAGAACATTTTCTTTTCAATTTCCTATCTCAAAGTTGCTTATTTTTTACTCTTACTAAACACATAAGTACACACACAACTTGCGCTTGCACATTTATTAAAATAAAGGGTTGGGTTTTAATCAATTTACTCTCAGTTTTTTATTTAGGGGACATAAGATAACATAAATCCAAGAGAACAATCTTAATCCTTACATGTAAAGTCTTCCACCTCTTTCGTATGGCACCCAGTTCTTTCCTTTCCTTGTCTCCTCCACCATAATAGCATCCTGAGAATGCAAGCATATCAGGTTCATACCTGTAACAGTAAACATTTAACTGCATCAAGAAACAACTTCACAAGCCTGCCTTAAAATTTGTAGAATCTTGTTTCTAATATGGGGGCAATTGTTAGTTGCCCAACTGTGTGAAGGTATTTCAGGGGTTGTGTTAGTTTACTCATGACCATGCACTTATATTTGTGTTTCTGTACATGTATCAACTAGATATGGAAAGCAAGGATACTACTGTACACAGAAATATGATCATTGGAACAAGGTTCGACTTGCAATTTTATGGCTCAATCTAAATATGCAAGAAAGACAGGGCAATAACGCTAGTTAAATGGTCATTCTAAACATAAAAAATAATAAAAGATGGATAAAATTACCTCAGGTGCAATGCGATATAATGCTTGCTTCTCATCCTCATTCGATGAACCAACTTTTTAGCCATTTTCTGTAGAAACAGGCAACAGCTTCAATCGGTCAAGCACACAAATACAAGAGCACATACAGAATCACACACACACACACACACACTCACTGCATACACAGAATCACAGCATACACACACACACACACACACACACACACTCACTCACTGCATACACACATTCACAAAATCACAGCATACCAAGCCTGGATTGAAATGGCAAAACCAAGCCTGGACATAACATCTTATCTAATTCACTCAAAATGCACCCAGAACATCTTATCCAATTTGCAGAAACCCACCCAAAATTCACCCAGCAGTAGACTGGTTTGCCATTATACATAATCAATAAACAAATTCAAAAACTTTGTACTTACTGGCTAAATCTCAAATCCCAAATTGGAAACCCAAATCCCAAATCCCTAACTAAAAACCTAAATCCCGCAAACAATAAATTGAAGAGGTCGAGAGAGGAGAAGAACTTACCAGAAGCAGGACCCGGAGAGGAGAAGAGAAGTGGATTTGATTGAGTTTGATGGTGTTTCAGTCAGTTTGAGAATTGAGGAGGTCAAGAGCTGGGAGGAGCGGAGAGGAGAGGAATATGTTTTGTTTTCAGTCGCTTCAGTTCGAATGGGGATGGGAATGGATGGGATCGAATCGAATTAGGGTTGGGTTCGATCGATATTTCGAGAATTAAGAATCGAATTTTCATCAATTCAATTCGGTTCGGTATTACCGAATACACGGTAATATTGTCTCGAACCCCGTACCGAAATTTCGGTATTTTTTCGGTATCGGGGACCGAACCAATCGGGGTATTTCTGTTTCGAGCTTTTTGGTATTCCGTTCGGTATTTTTCAGTTCGGTTTCGGTATTTCGGTACAAAATTCCTAGCCCTAAAGTAGATGACAATATCGATATTGAACCATTGACCCGTCTCTCTGAAACTATAACATGGTATCAAATAGAGTTTTATCTGAACATGAATATTAGGTTTTTACTTTAACTAGTCACCAATTAATGTGTCTATTGCCAAAAAATATTGGCAGCTAGAGATAAAATCCTAATTGCCTCTTAAAAGTATGCCTCGCATATGAAGAAGAAAAAAGAAATGTGTATGTTTGTCCAAATTTTCGTCGGGGTTGAATTGACAAGAAACCTGCAAGACAAAATCAAAGAGACAAACGAAGTTATGATTAACACTGGTGTGACGTTTGCCAAAAGGCCTCTAATGCCTAAGCCATGAGAGAATTCTAGGTTTGTATAAGTGTGGCTTGAGAAGAATTAACGTGAAAAAAAAAGGTACATTGCCTGCAACACCGATGTGGGAGCATTCTGCAAGGTCAATGTAGAAGATGCTCCCCCGCACACATCTTGAGTATGCTTTGCCGGTTCCCACCAAGCACAGGGACTTACAAGCGGACCGATAATATATCAAGGTTGTCCACGTTAGGTCAATTGGCCGCAAGATGGGCCTCAAGGCCTGATGATTGCGCACTTCTTGGGCACTCTACGAAATAGAGGCTCATAAGCCCATTAAGGTATGACTAATCTCTGCATAGTCCGCTAAAGGCAGAACGGTCATATTGAGCTGATGATACACTCATACACGTAACATGCTCTAATAGGTCGAGATATTTTATGTCCCAACAAATGGTCCTCTCCTTCTCTTAGCTTCTTGGAATGACATAGGAATCCCTAAGAGGTGCAAATATGATAATAACATGAAATTGATCTTCCCTTCGATAAGATTTGGGATTGAATTTTGATTTTCTTCCATTAGTGAACAATGTCGTCTTTCAAGAACATTGTGGATGTGTTTGAGGAGGTGCCCGTTGAACCATTATACAACCAAGGTAGTTCCATCACTGTAGTAGGGAAATTTACTCAATACCACCGTTGCTCAAATCTGACAGAGACTATGAGGCATGGTTTATGAGATTCAGAACAGCCTTTCCTGATGGCGTGATGGTGCGGCGAACAGAGAATTACTCAGGCTTGTGCCCAGTGTAGATCCCGAACACCCGGAGAAGAGGGCGATCAAATTTCACCCTTTATATATCGCCCTAGGGTTTAATTTCTTTATGCCTCGTTTCTTTGCTAAGGTATTTATGCTATAGGGTGCGCCCCTGCGCAACTAGTGCCTAACGAATACCCGTGGATGTTGTGTTTTGCTAACTTGAGCGAGTTTTTCAAGCTGAAGTTAACTTCCCAAGAGTTCTTTTATTTCTTCAATGTTCGGCATCACAATGACTAAGCGTAGTTTTCCGTCAAGAATGGATTGTTCAACTACTGTTGTTGAAGGGACCACTACTGGAAGGCCATAACACTGGAGGTTGAAGGCGAATAAGAAGTCACCGATTGCCGCAAGCACGTGGTCTTATTAACTTTCATGTCGGTAGCCCTTGGCTCTCAAAGAAAAGTTGTCATTCATAAAGAATGCATTGTATTCGCTTGATCTCCCAAATGACGATCCATCGTCTGTTGGCATTCCAAAAGTTAGGTTTCACCAAGCCAAATCTCTGATTAGTTTGCACCTTGTAAAGCTGAAGGTTGCTGCTCCAAAGAAGGATGAAAAGAAGAACGTGGTGGACAATCCCAAAGTTTAAGAAGGGGACTTCCACTTCGAAGATTTCATAGCCTGCAAATAGTGATATGCATGAAGCTGAGAATGTGATGGATACCTTTTGAGCCTTGCGATATTAACTTGGACTCTACTTTGGTTGAGACGGGGGAGTCTGCATCAGCCTGAAGTGACGTGTTGGGAGTAAGTTTGCTTCCTAGCTAGGTTGATAGTGACGCCAATGTGAGTGGCATCGGTGGGCCTGAAGAGTTTGCTGGTAGGGAATAGAACTTTACCTCGGTTACTGTTCTTCATGTCGGCGTGTTATGTCTTCCCATAAGAAGTTGTCGGCCGCTAGGTTGAATCTTATCTACATATACACTTATCTCAAGCTAAGGCCAGCGTCACTGATTGAATCACCCGAATGCTCGAAGGTCTGCTAATCAATCTTGGACCGAAGACTGAGTTTGATTAACGATGTAATTATGGCTTTAGTCTATTGGGGCGCCTAATAGGTAGAAAGAAGGTTGAACTGTCATCCTTTAAACTGTCTGCCGAAGCAGACGGCGTTCGATGGGATAAGCTCTATTGCATCTATGGGTGCACTCCTAGCAGTTGAGACTTGTCTGGTCTACTATGTCATCGGTAGAAGATCCAAGAATCTCCAGCTAGACTAGGTGCTATGCATACAACGCATGCAATCGTTTTGGGTCGTCGTCTTTAATGGCTCTCCATTCAAAGGAATGTCATTCGTGACAAGACTTGACCCTATGTTATCTGCAATACACAATCACTGACTTTAAAAATCCTAGATAACATACCTTAATGGAAAAAATGATAAAATAAATTGAGAATATAGCTCTGAGGGACAAGGTGTGACGTCTCCTCAGGTTGAAAGCATTCCACTATTGCGAAACTTCTTCTCTTGCCATTGTTTCCAAACTTCAATTCTCGTTGCCCTCACTCTGCTTATCTTGAATGAGCCCTCCCTGAACGATTTCAACTTCTTTGATCCTTTCTCTATGCTTAGTTTTGAAGGATTTTCGTAGAACTAACTCACTTGGGAGGAAATTTCTCGCCTTGACACGTCTGCCGTAGTAAGATCAAAGTTGTTGTTGGTAAGCTGCAATCTTGATGATGGCTTTTTCTCGCTTCTCCTCTGTGAGATCCAGGTCTGCTGCTTGTTCCTTGGAGTTCTGATGCAGACCAAAAACTTGGGTGAGTGGAGAGAAAACTACAAGGTGAGGCAGAATGATTGCATTAGTGCCGAAGGCTAGGGAAAAAAGGAATTTTCCTAAGCAGCCCTTGTCGTGTGATACGTCCATAGTACTCGTAGTAGCTTGTCTACCCACTTTCCTCACTTCTCAGTTAGCTTTTCTATAAAGTTGTTTAGGAATTTTTTCTTAAAGATCTCGTCTTCACTACCATGTTGAGGAGCATGTGGAACTGTCACGCACTGCTTAATGCCTTTCTTCTCGCAGAAGTCTGCTACATTTTAACCAATGAGGGAAACGTTGTAACTCGACCCGATGGAATGAGGAATTTTGAATCGGCGCCTGATGTTCTTCCAAAAAAATTTGTGGATCAGAACTATTGAGAGAATTGACTTTTTTGGCCTCAACCCATTTACTGACATGATCTATCGCCATGATCAGAGTTGTCTGCTTGAGGGGAGTCCTAGGCAGTGATTGAATTACTTCAACTTCCCAATACATGAATAGCCAATAAGCCATCTGTAGGCGGTCTTCTGCTGGAGATATGGATGCAGGTTGGTACAATTGACACTTGTCGCATTCTTAACCAAGTTGGTGGCATCTTGTCGCATGGTGGACCGATAGTAACCTGCAAAAAAGGCCTTGTGAGCCAGTGATCTACTCCAAAGTAGGCGTTGCATGTTCCTTCATGGCTATCACTTAAGACTTTGTGCTGAACCTGGCTCTAAGTCTGCCATTGGGTAGGTTCCCATTTACGAGATAATCGATAATGGGATCCTTTCAGCTGGGAGCTAGGCTGATCTACACGATATTCTCGTCAATGTTGGGCTCGTCCAAGTGTTCCACAAGAATGAAGCGTCAGAGCTGGTAATACTAAGCTGAGCCAAAGTTCGCTAACGCGTCTGCATGTGAGTTCCCTGCACAAGGAACCTGCATGGTGCAGACTGAAAAAGCTTTCAAAAGTTCTTACACATTGTCCAGGTAGAGGATCGCTCTAAGGTGCCTTGCCATGCATTCACCAGAAGTTTGATTTGTGATCAGCTGGGAATCAAAGTGGATGACGAGTTTCTTGACAAAAAGTTCCTTTGGTAGTCGAATACCTGCAAGTAGAGCCTTGGATTCGGCTTAGTTGTTAGAAGTGTTGAATCCCAATGAAGTTGCATGCTCTTGTGTAGATTCGTCATGGGTCACTAAGACTAGTCCTACACCGGCGCCTTTGTGGTTGGATGATCAGTCTACATGCAAGTGCCATGTAGTGCTGTACTAACCCATTGGTGACGTTGGAGAGGCTTTAGAGGAGCCTCGGTTGTTTGTGTCGGTCATAGGCGCGTTGGGTAGGGCGTTGTGCCCGTTAGACTACTTGTTGCTCTCCAAGATGGTGGGAGTGAATTATGTGACGAAGTTTGCAAGGGCCTGAGGTTTTTATGGTAGTCCAGGGTCGATAGACCAAACCATATTGGCTAAGGTCCCATGATCACTTCATGACTTGTTGAGATGCATTTGGACTATGCAGGAGAGATCAAAGAGGATACTTTGTCATGATGATTGCTCGGTGGGGCTGAAATTTGGGGCGTAACTTCTTGACCAACACTACGAGAGCTAAAGTTAACTTCTCGAATTGGTCTCTGAGGAGAGTTTTAAATAAGTATAGAATACTGGGAGTTATGCGCCCCCTCCCCCCCTCCTCTTCTCGTATCAGAGCAGAGCTAACTGCTGAATCTAGAACTGCTAAGTATAGATAAAAATTTTCGCCTGTGCTTGGATAGCCAACATCAACATCTAGTCACCCTATCTCTCTCTCCCCCTTCAATCTGCATTCGAGAGAAATATATACCCAAATGGATTATGGACTCAAACACTATACTCGGTAAGGGAAAAACGTGAAGATTTTGGGCAGCTGAAATTTGTGTTAGTGTATAAGCATTGAGCTAATCTAAATTTAGAGAAAAAAGGCCTTGTGTTTTATCTCTGCATTCACTTTGGTGTCCGTCAATAAATGGAAAACACCCGCATGTAATCAATTGCAAGTGATGAGAAGCCACCCCTGGTGTCCGTCAACCACCTTCTTTACATCCAAAGCCCCCATCTTCTGCAACCTAAACCAACCAAAATCCAACACAATACCAGGTTATACTTACAATCTCAATCAATTAACAACCTTTTACAACAAAAAAAAAGCTAAAGGGCCCACCCCAATTGAGATTATAAGTTATAACAAAACCAATCGAAAACTCTAATTACAAACACTCACCAAATGATTTCGGATCAATCCCCAAACTTGTAATACATGTTTTTACGGAAACTATGAAAACTAGTGGTCTGCTTAAAACGCAAATTGGAGCGAGAACAAACAAAATGTATCAAACTAACAAAATGTAAGTTCTGCAGTGGAATACACACACGTGGTAATAACATTCCCGTCCCGGAGCCGTAGGAATAGGGGTTGTAATATCCAAATAGGAGCAGAATACATAGTAATCGTAGTCCGGAAAATCTGGGGCAAGTTTTTATTTTCATATTAATTATCGCCTGAAAGAAAAAAATACAAGAATTTAAAATCCGAATCCATGTCCAAAATGCTAGATTAGGGTTAGGATTCTCAAGAGACGATATCTTGATCAGTAAGAAAATAGAAAAATCTTATTTTGGAGGGTTATTTGTGTCTTTGTCTGCAAAAGTAATGGAAATATGGACTGTGATGATCCCCATCAATATTTTATTTACATGCTTCCTTACTGGCCATCTGGGCAATTAAGTTGTAGGACGATGAAGGTGTATAAAACATTTTGGTTTTAGATAACTAAGTGATTTTTTTTTTGTTATATGAGATAATACTATAGTAAGTGGAAAATTGTTGCTGAAAATTGTTTGAACTCTCAATGCTGAGTTGCAGAGGAAGATCATAATCATCAAGTGGTTGATTACATATTTACTCGTGGATATGAAGTTCTAGGTTTTACCTAATATCCACTTTGAAAATGATAGAAATTCATCATTATTTTTCTTGGACCGAAATTAATTTATGTGATTGGCTAAATTTTGAAGCTAGCTGTCAGCCTGTCACCGAAACCCATTCGATTGTCATAAAAACAAAAGGCGACTAATTTCACAAAACAGTGTTCAACAAGAACTATGAATATACTTATAATTTTCTTGATAATACGAACCCTATAATTAAATTAATTTCATGAGTGGATTTCCTAGACCGAAGGAGATCAGGAGTTGTCACTCCTCCGATATATATTCCATATATAAGATCAGTAGTCTTTCTTCCAAAAAATAATAAGACTAATAATAATAATCAAACACTAAAAGCGACTTTGTGAGTTATGGCTAGTACAAGTACTAACCTTACTTACAGTCACAGTGCTCCTCCAGCAGCAGCAGCCTTGTATGGCCAAGAGAGAGGACGACAACATCATGGTCATCAACATCAACATCAACATCATCATCATCATCATCATCATGGTCAACATGATAAGGACCCGAAGCAGATGATGAGGAATGAGCGTCTTGCGTTGGGGATTCCACCAGGATGGAGGTTTTGTCCTACTGATGAAGAGTTGATTTCTTTCTACTTGACCAGGAAACTCCTGAATAACATTAACCACCCTCTGCCCGTCAACAGTAGAATCGTTGATCTTGATATCTATACCTTAAACCCCAAGAAACTTGCAGGTTTAGTTCCTCTCTCTCTCTATATCTTTATCCAGAAACTTACATAGCACAGGTGCACCGTCACCATGGCGTGTCGTGTCAATGGTACAACAATATATATAAGTCTCTCTCCACATGACAATGTATCATCGGCATGACATGGCACGATGGTAGTATACATTGCCGTGTAAGTCCTATGCGAGTAGCAAATTCTAAAGTTAATGTAAAAGAGATATAAATCATTAGCAGGGTTTTTATGAGATTCATTAATAATGTTGTTGAGATTAATTAAACCCTAAACCCTATTATATTCTTTTAAGTTTTAATTGTGCGCAATTTTCATGTGGACGAAAATATACATCCGGTTTTGAGAATTTGTTTTTAGAATACTGGCAGAACCAGAAATAATGTTTCAGAACTCAGAAAAGTATTTCATAATTTCTCGATACTAATTTATGCACTTGTTTTGTTGTTGATATGCAGAAATTTATCAATTACCAGAAGACCCTGAGATGTACTTCTTTACCCCAAGGGATAAAAAGTACCCAAATGGTAGTCGTCCCAGCCGTACAGCTGGTGATGGGTTTTGGAAAGCAACTGGTGGGAATAAAAATTTCAAACAAAGGGGAAAGACTATTGGGTACAAGAGCACATTGGTCTTTTTTCTAGGAACACAAAAGGAAAAGGGAACAAAGACTGATTGGATTATGCATGAATACACGATTAGAAAATACAAGGCATCAAAAAACCCAGCTCCAGCAGGTGATTGCGACAACAAGGTATGTACTTCCGTAATTTAATTTCCTCTCATATAATCCTTCATATTCCAGCACTTGACTTCAGTTAAATGTACCTTCTTTGGGTCAGAATTTTGGATCCACCACTCAACAACTATGTGTTACTTAGATGAAAATTGAGTTCTTTTTCATATTTCTTAATCAACATATTAGATACGTACCATTCCTCAAATTTTATTTTTTGCAACTAATCATTTTAATGTGAGAGGTGCGAGATTATGGGACTCGTTTCTAATAACGCATGGCTTTTTTTTCTTAATGGTGTGCTTGCAGTTGGATAAGTGGGTTCTATGCAAGATATATGAGCACAAAAAAGGCAAGAAAAACAAAAAAAATGAAAGCGTTTCTGACGATGATGAAGAGGAGAGAAATTCATCAGCAGCTCTAGTGTTGCAAGGTCAAGAAAGTCAAGACCAGCCATTGCTTCATAAACCTCTACCGCTGCCTACGAATAACATGAACCACGCTGGGCCTTCTACTTCTAATCTATCGGGACAATACAACATGATCAATAATAATCACAGTGTTCATGCCTTGAACAATGGATTCATGTCACCATTTGGGTCAACTAACGGCTATGGAGCTCATCAAAATCAGCTGAGAAATCTAGCTCCAATGTTACACTTGCGTCCGCAACAAGTAATGCAGCCAATGCCTTTGGTTCATAGCACGGATGTTAACAATCAAGGTGATCATGCATTCAATGGAATCACACCGTATTATCATCAGTCCACTCAATATGGTTTTGGAGATCAATTTGAGCCAATGTACAACAATGTGTCACAACTTGACAATAACGGCTATCCATCTGGCATATATTCAATTGATACAACAGATCAGTACTGCCTCGATGAGCCACTGCCAGACTTTGGTTCCTCGTTTGATGATATCGGTGGAGGAGTTCCTTTTGACATGCCAGTTGCAGATCAAGTGCCACTCAACTCTGTGCCTCACATTAACCCTGTAACACAGAGCACAAAATCTGGCGAGAAAAGTAGTACTACTCCAACTCATGATCATTTGAATATTGCTTAACCTTTTGCTTTTCTCAAACTAATTGTTGTTGCGATTTTGTTTATATTCTCAAGATCATGTGGTACTGGTGGATAGATTTGCTCGGAATTTTTTTTCCTTTTGATACTTTCTTTGGTAAGAAATTCTTAATTATTTGATACTTTAATTTGAAGTGTCTTTAATTATAATTTGCGTTGGTTCTTTTATTTTCTTATATATACAGAAGTTATATTACTTTTATTGTAGGTGAGTTAAGTACATTGTCTTAACTCGAACATCCCCATGCAGATATGGGAAAGTGAATTTAGCATGGTTGAGTTTGAGCATATATATAATTGATTTTCATGTTCATGTGGACTCTAAACTCTAAAGTCATATAAAATCTACAACAGTAAAAATCAAACATAAAAAAGGTGTGCATCATTCAAGTGTAGGTCGTTTTTCACATTGCACCTTGAAGTTCGAAAGTATGTAACATATATGGTACAACTTAACGCTATCATCGTCGTGTTTGAAATTGCACCGTCCTTTAGCTTGATTGTGTAGTTAATCGTATCCAAGAAAAAGTAAACTCCAAAAGGGATGAGGATCCTGGTATCCGTTAGTTTTGATTCAATCCCAGCTGTCCAAAAGAATGCAGCTGTTGAATTATAACTACGTCCTCAAACATGATTTTTCTCTACTAACTGTTTTTCACATTGCTTCATATTATTCTCTGCAATCCCTAATTGAAAATTAGGCCATTGCTAAAGGAAAAAGATGAATCGTTACAGCAAAAATGGAACAAAAATGAAGACCTGGATTAACTGAGTAAAATATAACCCAGCCAAAAAATATGGAACTTCTCACCAGCCAAATACAAAGCTAATAACTACTTTATTTTCTCACCCCCAATCCCATTGTAATTTTGTTTGGGTTGTGCCACACACCCTTTTTTACTTCTCTCACACCCCTTGTTAATTTTTGGCCTTAAATCTTCTTCAATTCATTCGATCCGACAGTCGAAATTGAAAAATGTGTGTGAGAAGTAAAAAATGATGTGTGAATAGTATAACCCTGTTATTTTCCTTTTGCATTTACAAAAACATTACACTATGTTTGGATGGAGAATTTATAAATTTTCATATAATTCTAAATGACGGGAATTACAATTTACAGTAATTAAAATCCCGTTAATTGAAATTTCATTGTTTGGATGTTGGATACATAGAAATTACAAAATGACGGGAATTACAAATTTTATTGTTTGGATAATTCCTAAAATTTATATTTAATACAATAATACAAATTTTAAAAAAAAAAACGTTAAACTAGTCATATTCAATATCCAGTTTACATTTTCTACTATGTTGTAAAGATGGGAAAATTCTTCAGTGGTACGTACCATTCAATGGTACGCCCATTGAATGGTCCAGATTAATTTGCAGCGGGTCCCAAATGAATCTTAAACCATTCAACAGTACGTACCATTGAATGGTACGTACCACTGAAGTTAAACCCGTAAAGATGGTACAAAAAAACAGCAAATGGCGTGAAAGCCCAGCCATAGATTAGTGCAATAGTGATAAAGCCAGATAGCACGTCAAACAAAGAACTGGGGCTGCCAACATGACTACAGCCCGCAACCTCCCACTCTTAAGACCATCTCCAATAGTGAGGGTTAAAGTTTAAATTTTTAGCCCAGATAATTTAGAACTTAACCCAGAAATAGTTTTTCTCCTCCAATGGTTTTGGGTTAAAAATTTAGCCCGAGATTACTAAATAATGATTTTAGCCTAATTTTTTCTTTTCGGTAACTATTTTAAAATAAAACTTATGTAGATTATCCTAATTTATTTTTGTGAACATTTTAACCTAAAAAAAATTTAATTTCGATAAATAATGAAAATCACTAAATTAGGTGACAATTAGGTCCTCTAACATGAGGAGTTGCCATCTTTAACAATTATGAAATAGGAAGAAATTATTTTGAAAGTGGGTAGAAAGAAAAATTTGAAGAATTGTACGAGGAAAGTCAATTTTGTGTGGAGATTGAACAAATACATAGGTATTTATAGACTTTTTTGGTGAATTTTGATTTAAATAAAAATTTAAAATTATTTTAGCCGTTGGATTTAATTTTGGGCCGTTAGATCTATTTTTTTACCGTTAGATTTA
Source organism: Gillenia trifoliata (assembly GCA_018257905.1). NCBI lineage: Eukaryota > Viridiplantae > Streptophyta > Magnoliopsida > Rosales > Rosaceae > Gillenia > Gillenia trifoliata. The sequence goes on along the minus strand of JAEHOF010000032.1, from coordinate 117,791 downwards.
ATCACATTCGATCTCAGCCGTTAAATTTAATGAATTTATAAATTACAATTTTTATTTTTTAATATTGCATCTGGACCATTGGATTTCCAACGGCCCAGTAATCCAAGCCGTCCATTAATTAGCCGTTAGTTTGCAAGTGGAATAGCTGGGCGACAAGGCAGTAGGCCAGAGGGCCCACGGCTTGCAGACCCTGCGTGGCTGCACTGCCCAAGGCTTCAGGCGCGTCACTTCGGTGCTTTTTCCAAATTTCTAGGCTCGTTCACGCGCATTCTGGGTGGGAAATTTGTCCCCGGGTGGGAATTCTGGTCTAAATTTGACCCAATTTTAGAATTTATCCCCTATCTAAATTTTAGCCCAGCTATTGGAAGAGATTTGGGGGGGGTTTAAGTTCTAAATTTTAGACTTTATCCTCACCATTGGAGATGGTCTAAATTGTAAAGTTGATTTTTTGGTAATTGAACCTACAACCATGCTTAATTATTTGTATCTGTTTTGTCTTTTCTAGATGGCTATTTAGATGTCCTATGTAACTTTGTCCAAAAGGTTCTCTCTGGCTTTAAAATTGGTTGTATAAGTCCAAGGGACCTTTTCTCTCGTATCCATCAATTGAAATATTGCAGCAGTTTCTTTTTCTGTTTTCTGGTTTGTTTCTTCATAGTCGGTTTGTGGTCTTGGGTTGGTGTTTTTGTAGCTTGTTTTTACACCCACCACCTCTTCTTCCCCCACCGATAGCCATCACCACCGTCATCCGCCACCAGCTTTTAAGTTGCCAAACGAGGAAAAATTGCTTTTTCGTCCTAAATTTTTTAGTTTAAAGCAGATTTCGAGTTTTTTTACCGTATTCAAACAGAGTGTTAGGGTTTAGTGGGTGGTCGTTGTTTTCCTCTTCTTGCCAATAATTATCATAGAATCATATTGTACTATATTGGTACTTCATGACCATTGTTGTACACGACATTGTTTGTACAATTTTGCCACCATTGTTATAGTTAATCTTGTGCATCACCATTGTAATCCTTGAAGCGCATGTTTGGGCCACAACAAAGCGTACAAGATGGCATGGGCTGCCCAAAAGGCTTGTGGGATTCTAGCGCCATGAATTCTACAAGGGCCCGACCGGTAACTTTTACAAAAAAAAAATCGAAAGCTATAAATAAAATTGGGTAAACTGCCGTTTGACCCCCTAAACTATCACCCTAGTTGAAGTTGACCCCCTGAACTATTTTTTTGGTAAATTAACCCCTTAAACTTTCCTAAATTAGTAGATTTACCTCCTACCGCTAGATTCCATCCAATTTGCTGTTAATTCGTTAGAATGTCAGCTAGACCTACCAATTAAAATACGACACGTGTTAGTATTTGACAGCAAAGTGGATGAAATTTCGTTGAATCTGACGGTGAGGGGTTAATTGGCTGATTTCAAATAGTTCAGGGGGTCAATTTACCAAAAAAATAGTTCATGGGGTCAATTTCAACTGGAGTAATAGTTCAGGGGGTCAAACGGCAGTTTACCTAATAAAATTGCATTTTTAAATATGAGAGATGATGATTGTATCAAATATATATATTCATATGAAATAGTTTGACTGTCAAATGATGATTGTATTAATTACATGTAAGTTTTGTTGCCAATTCCCAATTTTCACACATATTTTATAGCTTCTCACACACTCCTGTTTAATCATGTATGTTGTTTCCGTTTGATTTAGTCAATCTAATGACCATAAATAAAGAGGGGTATGTGAGACTTTAAAAATGGTGTGTGAAAATCATCTCTCTTTTAAGATAAGAATGCATTTGGTAGCTTAACCGAGAATAATTTTCCGAAATCAAAATTTGTGAAATCGGTTTTGTAAAAGGTTATAATACCCTTCAATTGAACGATAACTTTGTAATGTAATCACATCCACGCATAACATCCTACCTTGACAATGTAATAAAACATCCACATCGTAAACACCAACCTTATTACACTAATAGCAACGACATATATGTTATTATTATAACCAAAGGCGAAGCCAGAAATTTATATAGGGTGGACTAATTTTTTTTCTTGTAGCATGAAGTGAAATTTAAGTGTATTGATAGGCTAAATTTTTATTTTGAGCAAAATAAATTTTTTTTTATAGTGATTTACAAGTTCATGAGTAAATTGGTAGAAAATGTTTGTTTTATTTTTAAAGAACTTATATTCATGAAACTTACAACGAGAGTCATCTAATTATAGCCTAAACAAAAGAAATTTTTGAGTCCGAAACATATTTGTAATTTGTGTACGAAAATTAGCTAGGTTACAAGAACATGAGTGACACGAGTGAGACTGAAAAATACATGAATGAAAGCAAGGCCGGCAAGAGAGAGAGAGAGGAAAAGTACACTTGTGCCCTAAAGAGGTGAGACAATCCATGATACAAGGGTCATGATGCATGTCTGGTAAAGAGAGATCCCAATCTCAAATTCTCAATCAATAGAGATTCTACAGTGAAATACCATTTGCTTTTCAGTCCTTTTTTTTTTTTCTAAAGATCATACTCAGACGGATGACAATCACACCTAAAGTGGTTTGCCCACACCATCACTCATGCACATGCCAATGGAAGAAGGTGGGGGAGTGGAGTCATGTCCCTTGAAAGTGAAAAAAAAAAAATAAAGGTGATTAGGGCAAGGTGCGAAGGCCGGCCTCTATCTCTCTCTTCATTTCTTTGCCTCTATTTTAGTTGTTTCCCAACATCCATAGTACCACAAATAGGGTTTTTTTTTATGCAACTACTATTTCGTTTTGATTGTGCTTCCCTTTAAGGACCCATTCAAATAAAAGAGAATGTGTAATGTTGGAGAGTAGAGTTTCACTTCGGAGAATACAAAAAATAATATAAAATTTATATGTGGGAGTTTCACTTCTAATATCACCGAAACATTTTGTAATAAAATTCAACCTCTAACAATAGGTGGTAATAGATGATTAAGTTGGGACAATATCAGTGATGTTGGTGGTGGACTATACTGAGTCTAAAAAGTTTATCAAATACTCGAGTTTGAATCTCTCACGTAAACTAAAATAATTGAAGTTATCACATTATAAAAAAGAAAAAAAGAAACCGAGAGGCCCATTTTTTGCCTATAAAGAAATGGTATGATATATAAACAATTTCTAAACTCCATTAATAAAGAGTCATTATTTTCAAAAAGTCCCTTATTTTTGCTCACCATCATAGTAATCGTCATGAGTTCAGTTTTGAAATTTTTGTAGTAGATAAATTAAATTGCATTCATTCGATAATAATTAATGAGGTGATTGCCACTACTTAGTGAGGAAAAACGTACTGTTTTCATACATTTGAATTCAGACTAAGCTTAAGGTGGACATCTTCTATTTGTGTGTAGGTACGCCACCTTAATGCTTCTGGTAGCTAGTGATAAACTAAACAATACTAATATGAATAAACTCTTTTTATATTAGAGTTATTTTATTTTTTTAATATTAGAAGAGATTAAAAATCATATGAATATATCCAAAGAAATGGTAAAATGGAATCCAAAGAAAATATGTATACATGCCCAAAAGAAAAATGTTAGTGTAATATTAAGGACCATTTACTTACCAAAACAAAAGGCAATTTGGAATGTAATCCAAGTTTCATACCCAAGAGTAATGAGCCATAGAAAAAAAGCATCTCCATGAGGTGGTGGGTGTGCTACTCATGATGTTATCATTATCACTCTTTTGATTTTGGATGAGCTAGCCTATACCCAATTACTACAACCATAGGTGCTATCTTAGCCTAATGCTAATCTTTCTATTTATTTTCATACAAACCCCTTCACACCCTAATCAACCGTGCTATGGAATTCCTTAAGGAAAAAAACGTCACCTATAATTATGGTCACCCCTATGGCCTATCGGATACCAAAATGTGGTATACTTCGGAATCTAGCTAGTGTTAACAACATAATATGAATTTCTTTTGGTAATTGTTATTGGCACTCTAAAATTTTCATTTTGCACTCCAAATTTTTTATATTTAGAAAAAAAAAATACACTTGTAAGGAATGCAAAATGAAAATTTTAAAGTGTCAATAGCAATTCAATTTTTTTTTATTTGAGTAGTATTCTAATTTAATATAAATTACGTAGATGAAGATTTGAATTTGAGTGTCGATGACATAGCACCAACTTAAGATGCTTAGGTCTGCAAATAGGTATGTAATTAATTTGAGTAAGACAGTACATTTCATTTACTTACATAGTCTAAACTTTTATTTTATAAACGGTTAGAATTTTAATCAGTCATCAAAAGATTAAACACTTTGTTGGAATACCTAGTGTTTGAACTTTATGCTAATATTCTTTTATAAATAAATAAATAAGCACACACTGAAGAAAGTTAAAGTTTCATCATAAAATAAATTGGCAATATGGGGAGTAGCCTAATTACTTATAAGCACATGCAAGGTCCCTTCTTTCCTCGCTGTGGGATTGATACTCTCAACACGCCCTATCATGTGTGGCGAATTTTCAAGCCCAACACGTGGACAATACAAATTGAGTAACATGGAGCACGTGTGGCCTTTGGGCTTCACACATAGGACAACTTGTTTTGATACCATAAAGAAAATTGAGATTCTATCATAAAACCAATTAGTAATATGGAAAGTAGCTCAATTACTTATAAGCACATGGAAAGTCCCTTCTTTTCTCGACGTGGGATTGATACTCTTGACTCACACATATACACAAATATTTAGTAGAGTTGTATCTCTCAACAAAGTTTAGTGAAAGCAAGAACGTTTTTTTTTTCCTTCAAGCGATAGGATAATTATATTAAATTATTATAAATTACGAGGAGGAGATTCAAACTTGGATGCATATATAGGATAGAGCACACTGCTCTCGTTAACTTAGCTAAACCCATATTTGCATTCAAAGTAAGAAATCAAAGTGATATGAAATCATTACACCACGTAATTAAATGGTGCCATTTAGTACTAAGGTTTAGTGGTATTCATCTTCACTCATAAATGAGAGGTTTTAGGTTCAATTCTCGCCAAAGACAAATTTGAACCAAATTATTATGGTTAGCCCATTGTGAGGTTCCCCAATCCATTAATGTAGATAATTTTGTATCTATTAAAAAAAAAATAGTGCCATGGTGACATCAACCACACAATATGCTTGTATAATATTGTATTTCAAATCTTAGTATGTAGTCCTTTAATGCCTGCAGAATTGACTTCAGATCTGTTGTTTTTCTTCTTTATTTGTTGTGGTTTGTCATCATTTATGCACGCAACATTTTTATTTTGACAAGAAACGAAAGTTGAATATTTCATTGATCAATCAAAATAAATATAGAGGTGTCAATTGAGTACAATGCTTCAGTGATCAATAAAATGATCTGAAGTGAATTTACTAGACATCCAACTATATACAATAATCCCTAAACGGCTGCCACATGTACGAAAATTACAAACGTACCCATACTAATCTGTCACAAAACAATAGATGCAATAAATATGTATCGGCGACTACAAATTACGAAAAACAAATAAAGAAGAAAAACAACACATAAAATAATTTTATATCCTGTTGATGGAGTGGTGTAATGATACCTGAAACTGTTTATCCTATTAATATACACCATTTTTCCACCAAAGCAGGTGTTCATGCGGCTTTTTAGAGTGAAGGTGTTTGGTCTTTAAACAATACATAAAATGTTTTAAAATTGTAATAAAAACTATTATTGACTCTCATAAAGTTATTAATATCATTTTATAAAAGAAAGTTGTGGATTTTGATTCTTAATTTAAGGATCAAAATCGTACTGTGACTCTTTATATTTTATAAAGTTAAAAAATATCTCAAGCTTGACAAACCCTTCTACCGTTGATCAAAGAATAAAAAGATTCATAAAACAATGTAAACTTAATGTCAAAAATTATACGTAATAGCGCCCCGTCTCATAAGTATTCATCATGAGATGGGATGATTTTTGCTTTCTTTTTTCCTAATTTTCTGCTAGTACTTGTAATTAAATGAATAAATAACCAAAAATTCTGCTAGTACTTGCCATTAAATGAATAAAAAACAAAAAAAAAGTACCTAATGGGAAAAATCTTCAGTAATACATACCATTCAATGGTACTATTGAATGGTCCAGATTAATTTACTGTAGGCCCAAATAAATTTTAAATCATTCGACAACGTACTATTAAAGTTTGACCCTACATATGTTTTCGACTTTTCTGACCTTTCCATCTATGCTTTTAGCCTTCATATGATATAATATGTAGTTGTTGTGTTCAGCCTATAGTCCTAAAGACATGCTACGTACGTCCCTACTTGTCACCCCTGAGTCCCTTACCCATTACTGGGCGGTCCCATGCACCATATGACATTATTCACGTTGGCCCTCTCCCTGTTTTTGTTTTTGTTTTTGCGGAACGATTGAATTTGGACAAGAAGGATGCAACTTATTGTCGGAGAGGTTGAAAAAAAGTGTTACAAATCCAATAATTCGTTGAGAAAAAGTGATGCTGCAGATATAACTTCACTATTGTAACTACTAGAAATTTGTGCCCGTTGCTGCGGGTTTTAAAATTGTGTAAAACATATAAAAAATTCTAAATATATACGCGATAGGTAATACTATTTAGATACATGTGATTCATGTGGAAGCTTGAGAGATATTGTGTGTTATGTTGCTAGCGTACTGGATGTTGCTAGTATCTTTAGTATTATAAAGCCGTGCACTGTAATCATATATTAAGACGTTGTAATTACCTAGCTATATGAGTGAGGCTATCATAACTTTTTGCCTTTGTGGAGGTATAGACACCAGTAATTAGGTTGGTGCGACCGTAAGATTGAATTTGAGACCTCTTTCAACAAGTATTGCTATATTAACAATTTTTAGTCAGTTTAATTATCGATTCCTATTAATGTCACAAGTTTCATCACAACATATTTTATCTTAAATGACCTTTTATATATTTTATTGACAGAACACGATGTTAAAATGAGAGAGATGACATGGTAACACTTTCAGAAAGAGCAATGTTTGCACTTACTTTTAATTTAACTTCTGGCAGAAATTTATAATTTTCTTACACTCAACTCTATTATTTTGTGGGGTTTATCATAACACCCCACTTTGTATTTATATACCACCTATATTTATCCGATTCAACGATGTATGATGCATGCGTTATTACTCTTTGATTTACATTTGTTGTGGTTGTGGATCCCATTAGATATAAACAATTACGTAAAAAGAATCTATTAATCATGTTCGGTGAGTTCCCTCCCAACTTTTAGCTAGCCACTTAGGCTCAAACTATAAACAAAAGACCGACCATCTTTCATTTCATTAGCCAAATGAATCGAATCCTAATCAATAAAATTTCCAGCAACATCTGTTTTGCCTCCATTGCTTTAGAATTTGGTGCAATAGGCATATAACATAATTACAATGCATATTATATTAGATTAGATGATGTGAGTGAGGAATGATAACACTAACACACTAAAAAACATTACTTAAAACAAATTTATTGTCACCATAACATTTTAATCTAATATTATATGGTCATGCATAAATTAGTTTTTATATAGCACTATATTATCATATTAAACCGCACATAACGGTGAAATCATTACATATAATATGTTTTCCTAACTCAAAAGCAGAAGAACAATTAAAAGACAAAGTGTGCTTTCCAAAGTGGGGTTTGAAAATGATAACAGATTAGATATAAAGAGTTTTTCTTGCATAGTCCGGAGTATGGGATATTTCAGATTTTTTAAACGTTAGATTTTTATTTTAAAATATAAAAATTAAGATTCAACAGTTAAAAAATCCAGAATACGGAATACTCTGGAACACCCCAAAACTTTTGTAGATATAAAACAATCGAGCATAATTACGAATTAAACAACACTTTTTTCTGTAAGATTTAGAGTGCACCAACTGCAACAAGCTGCCAGACCTAGGGTTCTGCCTAGCACAGTAGTCCTTACATGTTGTCCCATCTTCTTTTGGACAGCTTTGTCCCAATGACACGTTAATTGATATATCATGATATCATCCATCTCATTTTAGGAGTAGACTACAGTGCTCGCAAACATTAAATGCTCACACCGATCTCACCATTAAAAGGAGAGAGGAGGGAGGAGAAAGGGGGGAAAGGAGGGTGAGATCGGTGTGAACATTCAATGCCTGCGAGCACTGTAGCCAGTCCCCTCATTTTAATAGAACGATACTATCCACACACTTCATTTTACTTTTTAACGCTTATTATTAATTTATGTCATTTAATTTAACAGTTAAAAATTAAAAAATATATATAAATAGCACCACCATTCCTATATGATATAACAAACCATGCATCTGATTTCCCTCCTCCACTCCCACTCTCCCCCTTCAAGAGATTGTCTTTCCCAATAGGTGCTTATATAGCCCATTTCCACATGGTAAGGGTATTGCATTGTCTTTGGAAATTATGCCTCAAAATTTAAAATAATCTATTAGTCTACTACTGTCTACACACTCTTAGAAGGTATTGCATAAAACACATAAAAGTTTAAGATTTTTAGAGCACTACTAGGGAAAGCGATCCTAAGTTGCAACGGAGTATATTCTCACATTAGTATCTTACGACACATATAACGTTATAAGAGAATATTTTTATAATATTTTTATAAATTTGGAGTGTATGATGATATTTTTAAAGTGTCAATAACATCTCTTATTTTATTATAAGATCGTCAATAAATCTTGTCAAATGTGTGGCCATATGCTTGTCATATACTTGAGTGACATAAAATTCAAGCTGTCTCAAAAGAACATCAATTAAACCTTAACTAGATTGTTGTTACCCAAAAACTACACGCTACCGAATTTCAGCAGCACAACATTGTCCCTAAAATGCTGCAAAATATTGCATGACAGCTAAATAGAACCAAAGGTATACTTAATCATCCTTCCATTGCGACCATTTAGTTAGTGTAGGGTCCTCTTGATCCCATAATTTCTGCATTTTCATCATCTTGCTTATATGAAATTTGCAGGTTTCTAAAGAGAACTAAATTAGAAGGGAAAGTTTGAGTACTGAGTAGTCTACAAACGATTGGGTACGGTCAAAAGTTGAAACTATCATAACATTGAAATGTCTATTCGAGGTGATACACATCATGTGAAACATATATAACCCACATGGAAGGAATCCTAGGTTTTCTTGTGGCTTATGCTAGGACACATTTGTTTCCTTCTCAAATCAAGATATACATAAGATATTTGGAATGTATAATACTCTATGTATTCTTCTAAAAAGGAAAAAAAAACTTAATTTCATGTATTTTTTTATTATATAAATAATATAGAGAAATATATGTGTACAATGTGTAATATTTTTTTGTACGTAAACCAAATATATGACAAAATATTTGATTAGCGTAACAAAGACATATTACCTTAATACTTTAACTCATCAGAATTGGTGATTGAGTTATTATATTATGCTAGTTTAGCTAAGTTGGCTAGAACAATTAATGTACTCTCCTTTTGCACTCAAGTTTGAATCTTCCTCTCTGTAGTTTAGATAAATTTCGTGTAGATTATTCACACTCCCTTGAACAATGCTTGGCTACTCAAAATAAGGAGGAGTTCTTTCTTAAGACGCTTCGTAACCAATTCACTAAACTTCGTATTTATGATCGAAACCGTTAATATTATAAATCATTATATAAAGATCATCTCAACAAAAAACCAATAAAAAAATGAGATCGTTTAATCATCGACTATATAAAAGCATACGAAAACTTAAGTAAAAGTATTACGAACCGTCTACTATTTGCTACAACTAATTAAATAAACAACATTAGTTTTAATTTATTTTATACATATGTGATATTTACAGAGTGATTTATAATATTAACGGTTAAACACAAAGTTCCGTAAACACGAAGTATTTTGAGGAGGAACTTCTCCTCATCCTTTGAATAGCCAAGTTAATTCCCACTGCCTTCATTTATTTTGTCTGTTAATTCTCTTATAAATTATTCAATCTAATGACTATTGAAAAAAAATATAAACGAGTGCTGGAGATGAAAATAAGAGTTCATAAATCACTCCCAACTTAAATATAACTAACTATTTATGATGCAAATTTTTTGACCGAATTGACCACAATTGATTATGGTTTAACAATTGAAAGGCGTTTGGAATGCAATCACATGAAATTAATAGCCGAAAGGAAACTGTACAAAAGAGTCAAGTCAATGAGTGATGCCTGCCACTGCCAAGTGTAGTAGTAGGACGTTTTCTCAAACTAAAGTTGTAAAGTTTAGTGTGCTCTCAAAAGCACAGGTACCAACCTACAAAGAATATGCTGCCACAGTCGGCCCTACATGTTTTTAAGTACTAATTAACCATTCTAAATCCACATAGTACCCCCTCAGAAAAATGAATTTTTTATTTTTTAAATTTTTTTGGAAAGACTCAGAAAAATTCATTTAGTACACATTAACAAAACAAGAAAATATACTCTATGTTTCCTTTCATATAAATTGATGCACCTTATTAGTATTGGAGATTCTGCATGACTGCTGCAATATCACACATTTTAAAACTAAAATATAAATGACAAATCAATGTAAAGTGGGTGAAAAAATAAGACATAGTAACAATCTTTTGTAGAGTATGGACAACCAAAAATTTTTATTTACAAAAAGAACAAAACAAGCGTTAAATTATAGCGTGTGTGTACTGTTTTTGGGTTCAAACTTGAAGTATTTTTTAAAACAAACACATCTTGTGTGCTTCTTTCAATAAATACTTTAGGTGCTTTTTTAGGAAGTATTTGAATTTTATTAAAAATTTGAGAATTCTTTTTTAATTATTATTATTAAGAAAAGGAAACGGGTTTAAAACTATTATAATAATTTAAGAGAGAAAAAAGCATTTCCAATCAGAAGTACTTTAAAAAAAAAAAGTTCCAAACGAACCCATAATCCTCACTTATATGGTATACGTGTGTGTGTATGTACATATAATTATATATGTACACATAGGTGTGTAAACTCTATATATGTATATAACACCATTAATATAGTATGGTATGCTATGAAAAGCGCAGTACGGGTCAGGTAGCCCTTATGCAGGCAATTCATTCACTCATCACTGCCCATTTCTCGTGAAAGCCTACGTGACAAAGAATTTCATCTCTCTTCCTTCCTTCCTTCCTTCCCTACTCCTCTACTCCTCTACTCCTTTCAGTTCAGACCCACAAATCTCTCTCTCTCTCTCTCTACCTGGTGGTACCAAAACATTGTACTCTCTACTCTTACCCTTTCTCCCATTTCTCACAAAAGGCTTTGCCTCTGGATTCTGGACTCATTTTCTTGTTTGATTCTGCAATCATGGATTCTCTTTCTGTAAGTAAAATGATATGATATGGGCATTTTCCATGTACAAAATCACAACCCATGTTCCATAATTCAATCATCTTCTTACCTCTTTTGTTTGCTTCCTCTTGTTTTTCTCTCTGCACTGTACTGTACCAGTAGCTCTTCCTTTCATTTGGGTCTTCAATTAGTTCCAATCCTGAAAACAAAACCCTTTGGTTGGTGTGCTTTTCTTTTTTCTTGTTCCCCTTAGAATTAAGGGATACCCCTACAAATTAAGGGATTGGGTTGCTCTCTGATGCAATGCTGAAATGGGTTTTCTCAAGAAAGTTGGCAGCTGATTTGGGTTCATGGAACTTTTCATGGTGAATGCCTTCAATGGTTTTCTGGGTTTGATTCTCTGAGCAAGAAGAAGAAAAACTGACATTTGGTTTCAAGTTCAGAAGCTGAAGACTAAATCATTGAAGAAAAAAAGAGTTGGGGTTTGGAAGTTGAAGGGTTTTATGTATGCCCTTGTCACTGTTTTGGAGTTTGGAGAAGAAAGTTGAGTTCTTTTCCACAGGGGAAGTGTTCCAGACAACCCGAACATGGCGGTTTTGTGCTTGTTATGTGTTCTTCTTGTCGGGTTTCTATCTGAGTCTCAGCTGGTGGCTGCTCAGCTTCATGATCAAGCTACTTTGCTCGCCATTACCGAAGAGCTCGAAGTACTTGGATGGGGTGGTAACAGCTCAGATTACTGCTCTTGGCCCGGCATTGGCTGCGGTTTGAACCATTCCATGGTCGAAAAGCTTGACCTTTCGCACCGGAACCTCCAAGGTAATGTGACTCTTGTTTCTGAGCTCAAGGCTCTGAAGAGGCTTGACCTCTCTTACAATGATTTCCATGGACCAATTCCTTCAGCTTTTGGAAATTTGTCACAGCTTGAATTTCTTGATTTGTCTTTGAATAAGTTTGGAGGCTCAATTCCGCCGGAGCTGGGTAAACTCAGAAACCTTAGATCATTGAACCTCTCCAATAACTTCCTTGTAGGAGAAATACCTGATGAAATTCAGGGCCTAAAGAAGTTAGAAGATTTTCAAATTTCTAGTAATAAGTTGAGTGGTGTTATCCCAAATTGGGTGGGGAATTTTACCAACTTGAGAGTTTTTACTGCCTATGAGAATGCATTGGAGGGTAAAATCCCAGAGAATCTAGGCTCGGTTTCTGAGCTTGAATCGTTGAATCTGCATTCGAACCAGCTAGAAGGCCCAATTCCCAAAAGCATTTTTGCTTCAGGGAAGCTGGAGTTTTTGGTTCTGACCCAGAACAGACTGGGTGGAGATATTCCTGAAGAAATTGGAAGCTGCAGTAGCCTTTCGAGTATTCGAATTGGGAACAATGATCTTATAGGTAGCATTCCTCATGCAATTGGGAATGTTAGTAGCCTTACATACTTTGAGGCAGACAATAACAAGCTTTCTGGTGAGATTACTCCAGAGTTTTCCAAGTGCTCTAATATCACCCTCCTAAACTTAGCCTCAAATGGATTTACCGGGAGAATTCCTCCGGAGCTTGGCAAGCTCATGAATCTGCAGGAGTTGATTCTCTCCGGCAACAGTTTGTTTGGAGATATTCCAAAAGCAATTCTTGATTGCAAGAATCTTAACAAGCTTGATCTGAGCAATAACAGAATCAATGGTACCATGCCAAGTGATATCTGCAACATGTCAAGATTGCAATACTTGCTATTGGGTCAGAATTCGATTAGAGGGGAGATACCTCATGAGATTGGAAACTGTGTCAAACTGCTTGAGTTGCAGATGGGAAGAAACTATTTGACTGGCAGTATCCCTCCTGAAATTGGCCGTATCAAAAACTTGCAGATTGCCCTGAACTTAAGCTTCAATCATCTCCGCGGACCTATTCCCGCTGATCTAGGGAAACTTGACAAGCTGGTTTCTCTTGATGTCTCCAACAATCAGCTCTCTGATGCTATTCCAACTGCACTTAAGGGCATGTTAAGCTTGATAGAGGTTAATTTCTCAAACAATCTGTTCACTGGCCCGGTACCAACATTTGTACCATTCCAGAAGAGTCCGAATACAAGTTTTCTTGGGAATAAAGGGCTTTGTGGAGAACCACTGAGCTCCTTATGTGGAAATTCTAATGGTGGTGACCGTGCAAATTACCATCACAGGGTTTCTTACAGGATCGTACTGGCAGTTATCGGTTCTGGTTTGGCAGTTTTTATATCAGTAACCATAGTTGTTCTGCTGTTTATGATCAGAGAAAGACAGGAGAAGGCAGAAAACACTGCAGGGACTGAAGACGAGGCAGCCAACAACCTACCGGCGATAGCAGCAGGCAATGTCTTTGTTGAGAATCTCAAACAAGCAATAGATCTTGATTGTGCTGTTAAAGCGACCATGAAGGATTCAAACAAGATCAGTACCGGGACTTTTAGCACAGTTTACAAGGCTGTTATGCCGTCTGGGCTGATTATATCTGTGAAGAGACTGAAATCCATGGACAGGACAATCATTCATCACCAGAACAAGATGATTCGAGAGCTCGAAAGGCTGAGCAAACTCTGTCATGACAACCTAGTGCGTCCTATCGGTTTTGTTATTTACGAGGATGTTGCTCTTTTGCTGCATCATTACTTGCCCTACGGGACATTGTATCAGCTTCTTCATGAATCCACCAAGCTGCCCGAATATGAACCTGACTGGCCAAAAAGACTCTCTATTGCCATCGGAGTAGCAGAAGGGTTGGCTTTCCTTCACCATGTGGCGATTATCCACCTTGATATTTCTACTGGTAATGTTCTTCTGGATGCTAACCTCAAGCCTTTGGTTGGAGAGATCGAGATATCGAAGCTCTTGGATCCATCCAGAGGTACAGCCAGTATCAGTGCAGTCGCAGGCTCCTTCGGCTACATTCCTCCAGGTATATTTTTCGATGCAGTTCATTTTCCAGTCCTTTCACTTGGTAACTTTATTAGTGTTGTAATCTAGTTGTGTGTTTTTCCTCTCTTCTGTCATCAGAATATGCATATACAATGCAAGTTACAGCGCCCGGAAACGTCTATAGCTACGGTGTTGTTTTGCTTGAGATCCTTACAACCAAATTACCAGTAGATGAAGCCTTTGATGAGGGGGTAGATTTGGTGAAGTGGGTGCATAATGCTCCAGCAAGAGGCGAAACCCCAGAGCAGATTCTCGATGCAAGGCTCAGCACGGTGTCCTTCGGTTGGAGGAAAGAAATGCTTGCAGCACTGAAGATTGCATTGCTCTGCACTGACAGCATACCCGCCAAACGTCCGAAAATGAAGAAGGTTGTGGAAATGCTGCAAGAAATAAAGAAAAACTGATGGATGGTAAGTCATTTGAGTCTTCTATGCCCTGAACCCATCAATCAGATCATCCATCTGCTTGTTCGGGTGTTCAAGAAATGAAGCGAAAAGGCGGTTGTAACCGGTTCGAGTTGAAACGGGAAGAGGGGGTGGATGAATGCAGGGAAAGCCCTCCCATTGGAAAGGATTAGTCCAAGTTTCTGTTACATATTAGTTTCAAATCATAATGTTGTAGTTCCTGGTTTATGGCTTCTCTTTCAATCAAGTTCACACCTTTTTGCAAAGAAAAACTAATCCAGATCTGATTCAAATCACTCAGATCACCATCATTTGAATATTCTAAATTGTGAATGCAGCAGATCCGAGCTCTGGTGTGTGGGAATTCTTCATCCACTTACGCTTGTTGAGGGCCTTGAGGCCATCTTTTGCTAGTTAAGGGTTAAATAATCGGAAATTGACTGAAATGAGGACTTTACAAATCCCAATTGTTGAAATAATTAAAAACAAATAACGACGACATATTTACTGTATCAATCAAATATGGACATATCGGGAGCGATCATTTTGTACTTTCACCAGTATCCCTAAATAATTGGAAAGTTCGAAAGAAGGTCGCGGCGAGACGAGACGTTTATCATCACAACAGGTGTCAAGTGGATGTGCAGTGATGTATGCAAACAAATGGCCATTTTGAACCTCAATTTATACCTAAACCAAAAGAATTTTCCATAAAAAAAAAAAAGAGGAAATTTATGACTCAAGTATATACTGTTGGTGAAAGAAATGAAAACATATTTATACACGGCAACCACCTGAGATGTCAGTGACAATCACTGTTCTAAAAATCGGCCTAGGCGCTAGGCGGATGAGAACCGAGGAGATTTTATGGCAATCGTTCTAAAAATCGGCTGCTTGCTAGGCGGGCGCCTAGGCGGGGCTAGGCGGTGTCCTAGGCGGGGCTGCCTTTTTTTTTTTTAAAATTCATGCTTAAATTGGTTCTAAATTAGAAATTCTAAAATCCCTAATTCTCAAATTTTCTCGGATGAGGACACGGAAGGAGAGGGAGGTGATGAGGAATTTCAATTTGAGTCTGATACGGAGGGAGTCTTGGAAGGAAATGGAGAAGAAGAGATTGAGGCCTAGGCTTACAACTTTGCAAGTATCTTATTATATCATTCCGTTTTGCATTTTGTGTTTAATAAATTGTAGACTTGTTGGATAAATGTTTCATCCAATAACACTCATTATATGCTTAACTTTTTCCCCATGTTTTATTTTCAGTAAATTGTAGTGCTTTATAAATTTATATATTCTTCTATTTTGCATTTTCTCTCCAAAATCTTGATATAAGTATAGTTTTTTATTTTTTTTAAAGTGTAAATAGACACTTATTTATATGATATTAATAAATTTACTTAAATCTGCCTAGTCCGCCTAGGCGCTAGGCCCCTGTTCACCGCCCGACTAGCGCCTAGCGTCTTTTAGAACCTTGGTGACAATTATTTGTTGCAAAAAAGTTCACATCACATCATTACCAAACAAGCCTCATTTATTTTGCCAACCCTTCAATCCTACCTTCAGGTGGCAAATCCAGCCTAGCATTGTTCATGGCCATAACAGTGGTTTACATTAAACAGAGCGAAGATCCTAAAAATCTTCAAGCGTCGGTGCGGGACTTGACAATGAAATTCTGACGACTAATGGGATTCATGACCACCGGTGGACCGGCAGTCCGAGGCCAAGCCTGAAACTTCTTGTCGGTTTCTTCCCACCATTCTTTGTTTGCAACAGTTGGCGGAGTACTTCCTAAATCGATCCACAAACACAATACCATCAGACTATAGCAACAACTATTATGTGAAAATTTTCCTAAAAAAATAAAAATAAAACCAACTTGCCTCCAAATATTTTCTTGTCGGCAACAACATGGTCAGCTGCCCATGCCACAGCAAATGATCCGAATAGAGCAGAAATGATGTATTTTGCAGACATCTTCAAACTTCAAACTGCCACCGAGAAAACCCAGTTTCATGAGAGAATATGCAACGGCAACCAAAAAGGAAGGCATTCAGAATATCCCCAAAGGTGACGTTTGGTCCCTTAGGATTGGATTAGATGGGATATCTTACTAGATTCAAGGTATGTTGAGAGATGAAGACCATTCCTTCAACTTGGGCAAAAGTTGAAAGTTGGCCTTCATCTCTTACTTCAAAATACTTTGAAACTAGCGAGTTGTCCAATCCAATCCTGGGCACCAAACGTGGCCTAAAACAAACTAGATAATTCCCTATCTGTTTGAATCACCAATCTAGACCAACTAACCCAGTTCCCTATTTGGTGGCTGGGACTATACAGGGCAAGACCAATTAAAATGGAATAACGGTTGTGGCCTATGCTCGATGAACTTAACAATAGCGGGACTAAGACTCGGTTAAATTAGACAACCATCCCACATATCAAAGATAACATGCTCCTCCCCAATGGTTGAGAGAATCTAGCATGCAACCGGAGGTATATTTTCCCTACTATTAGTATCTATATCATCACGCGGCTATTAGTATCTTTCTCATCATGTGGACTCATGTGATGAGAGAGATACTAATAGGTCACGGGATGAGAGAGTATTAACAAGGGATATACACCCTTGTTGACCTAATAATCCCCTCCCAAGCTGGGCCTCCACAGTACAGTACTGGACTCCGTCCTAATCCTGTCCAGTCCCAACCGCTGAACGGGTCTCCCAACTTAATACTGAAATTCAAGTCCAAATCTGTAACATGTCTAAAACGCATTCTCCAAACCAAAAGCAAGCAATCAACATTCAACAGTGGGTTTGCAAAGCTGAGAACCTGAATTTGTTCACAATTTTGGCGATACCAAGTCGATTTATTTACTTGATAACTCTCATAATCTTCATAACATAAAGCCACCCTTACCATTAGGACTACACATTCTAATTTTAGTAATTTGAAAAAACACCCCGATAACTATAAGTTTCATACAAAAACACCTCAAGAGCTCGATTGGAGGACAAAAAAACCCTCATTTAATACTAATTGATTCTTCCCCCGTTACCAAGTCAATTGGGTAATTTCCTAAAGGGACAATACTTGGGTACTCACTAGTGAGTACCCTATATACTCACTTTTTGATTTGGCCCAATTAAAAGATGACATGTGTTCTTTATGTTTAAAAGCCCAAGAAAAATTAAATAGCATATATTTTATTTTTTAAAACAATAAAATATGTGTTAAAATATTATTGGGCTAAATCATTAAAGTGAGTATATGGGGTACTCACTAGTGAGTACCTAAGTATTATCCTTCCTAAAGTATTAGGTTTGAAGTGTTTTTTTCTAAATTATAATTTTATAAACAAGAGCGAGCTATAAAACATTTCAATTCACTCAATTTCTTCATTTTTTCTTGCATTTGCATTCGATCCACTTCATGTTTCTGTTTGTTTACTAATTTCTAAGAATCTTACTGAAACATAAGCACAGAAAAACATAGTAACAATCGAACAAAACTGCAACTGAGGACAAACAGATGTTTAAGGAAATAAACTTTCTGAAAGACCACCTCGGAGATTTTTATTTGTTTCTATTTCTGTAGATGAAACGGCAACTTACCACAGGAGGAGTTCCGAGTCGGAGAGACCGTCCGAATCCGATGCTGTCTGTCAAACAGGAATTCTTGAACCTTCTTCTTCTTTCCACTTCTGACCAGATTATGAGAGAGAAACTTTCCCAGGACAGGAACTGAAGTAGTGGCGTTTTCCTTGTTCACTTTTTGATGATCAACGACAATGCAACGGTGTCGTATTTATTGTTTGAACCATAATGACCGATTGAATTTTTTATTTAAATTATTAAGAAATGAATCTAATCATCAACGTCCACATTACGTGATTAACAAAATATAAAGTAAAAAGATAATTTTTCTAGCATTTTCTGTGAGTAAAAAGTTTAGAATTTCCAATTCAAGTTCGAATTTGCACAGATTCTTTGGTCACTTGATAACTAGGATAACATTTCTAAATGATAAAAGGGGCTCATGATAAAAATACCAAACTCATCTTTAGTTTTCATTTTATTTTCATACCTCCAAATTGATCACAATTTTTTTTTATTTCTTCTTTTAACACACCTTAAAAATAATAATCTTCTGATTTCGATTCAATCTTTTATACCAAATCACACCTTATATAGCATCTCTACAAAACTTTAAGGCAAATTTGTACATGAAAGGTAGGTGGAAAAATCTTGAGTGGTACGTACCATTCAATGGTACGGCTATTGAATAGTCGTGATTAATTTGCGATAAGCTCCAAATGAATTTTAAACCATTCAACAGTATGTATCATTAAATGATACGTACCATTAAATGATACGTACCATTGAAGTTTGACTCCAAATAGGTAAGGCTTTTAATTATTTTAGTATTTGTTTATAGTTTGCTCATTTTAATATTATATAATTTAAGTTATGAATGAGTGTGAAACATTTGTTTTTGACTAAAATAATGGTGTGGCCTCAATTTGCGTAAGCACTTTCAACAAGGCAAAAAAGCCTCAACAAACTCCACTAGGCTATTTTGCCTAGTCCATTAGAGGGTGGTTTTGCCTATGTGGCACAGCAAAATGGAATTGCCTAGCCATTTGTCTAGGCCTTTGAAGATGCTCTTAAGAGTATAAACTTCCGAACTCCCTACTCGTCAGCGACGCAGCACGGTGGAGGGAGGGTGCATCAGATATTGAGTTTATGTGTCACACAAAACAGCGACACAGCACAGTGGAGGGTGCATCAGCATCAGTTTGTGAGTTTTCGTTTCATACAAAACTACGGTGTTTAGCACGACGCTACTAATATTTGGAGGTTTTTCGCTCACCATCAACAACAAAGGAACTCGGATTTCGGTTGAAACCACTGAATTCATTTGTTTGGTGGCGAGGGCCAACAGAATTGAAATAGGGAAATGAAATCCACAAAACCCATTTTCACTTTACACACACCTCCCTTAATTTTTGTTATTGATTCCCCTTTGATTTATTCAATCCAAATGCCAAAAATGAAAAGAGACGGTAAATCGCGACGTCAAAAAAACATTTCACTTTAAATATAAGAATAATGTTTCGAGTTTCGGTATACTGAAAGAACCATTATTTATTTAATCCAAATGCCAAAAATGAAAAGAGATGGTAAATCGCGACGTGAAAAAAACATTTCCCTTTAAATATAAGAATAACGTTTCGGGTTTCGGTATACTGAAAGAACCATTATTAATAAGAAACGAAAATTGAGAAACCTTGAAAGAAACTGAATATTTGTCGACCCGTAACTCAATTAAAGGATCCAAAGAAACGTCTTCCATTCATCGCCAAACATAATATTGCACAACAATATGTTCAATTTCAATGCCACTAAGGCTGCATTTGTTACACAGGATCACCTTGCCCGATTGGGCTATTTTGAATTGGTCCAAGTTGTATCAAATATGGCGCTATTTAACAAGCAACATCTACCTTTCATGTCATCTGCTGCCATCCTGAGGAGCTCCACGTGGGTTTCTTCAGCGTGCCTCATATTGAACAACTGCAGAAACAATCATGAGTCGTTATACATCTTCGAATATTGTCATTGAGAGAGCAATAGATGAATGACCTAACCAGAAAATATATATATATACACACACACACAAAACCAACAGTAGGAACTTTGGACTCACAAGTCATAGACTATCAAAACACTAGCGCGAACGCATTCAACTGTGCTACATAAGGGACACTACAGTAGAATAGGAAAGAGGACCCGACAGCATTACAACTTATTTGTGTGTGTGGGTTTATCTTTGTTGTTTTGCTTTTTCAAATTGGATGTAAGGGTGAAGTTCTCTTTCAAAAGTGGACCATATCAATAGAACTTCTGTATGTATCAAATGTAGGATACCTGTGCTGGTAGTTAGTATAACACGGCGATGTCATTAAGCCAGACAAGAAAAGAGACGAGACTATATACTATATAGCAGATTATTATAGGGACTAACTTAATGCCTAGCATGAACAGAGTGACACAACAAAAAGATTGCCTTTAATCAATAAGTCAAAACCCTCATCTAACTTTCTAGAAACAAGAAATGTGCACGGACCAAAAGACATAGCCCTTATTGTTTCATGTGCAGTTACCTCGTGATTTACACTTTGTTGCACCAATATTGCTAACTTGATCAATTACCTTAAATCAGTAAGGAATGGCAAATATTTTTTCAAAAAAAAAAGTCTAATAATTGGGTGCAACGCTTGCATTCTCACTGGTTAGGTTCAGTGATCAAATAGTAGTATTGGTGCATCTTGGTGAAGGGTAATCCAATCTGTTAAGCGCACATGAAAACAAATTCTCAAAGCCAGAACCCAAAAAACTAACTGAAAGCTTATTTTCACTCTGGCCAATATCAGCATTTGGCATCAATATAACGATTTTCTACAGTGCTCCTATCACTTACAAATAGTATTTGTTGCTATGGTGTAATAAATCTTTTGATTAGTACTGCAAAGATGACAGCTACTAATTACTAAAGATGAAGAACGCATGAAACATAATGCATTTCTATATAATATAATAAAAGCAAGACAACCGGACAACCAAAGAGTGGACTGTACCAGGATTTTAAGTTCTAATAAAAACCTAGTGAAATACTACTGAGAAAATAACAAAAAGATAGGACACACATACCCCAGGTGACACCTGATCGAACCTAAATTGGGCCTATTGGATCAGAGTAGTAGTCAAGCAAAAAACTGGGTGCAAATGCAATGATTAACCCTTCTTAAGGATTGGCAGGATCCACCTATAAAGCTGTTCAAGTTTTAAGTTCTTACCCACTTCACTTATAGATTTGCTCAACTGCCAAACATTCGATGAAAGTGAAAAAACACAAATTCCCTACCCAAAACCATGTCCTCCTTTTGCAACAAACTAGAACTAATGGCATACTACGAAATTCGGAAAGTGACACAAACCCTAAAAACATAAATCAGTAAGCTAAAAAATTCGACTCCCTCTACCGTTCGAATCACGAGAATCCACATTTCTCAATTCAAAATCGATTACTGAGAATTGGGTATTTATCCAATCCCCCAAATAAATTCAAATAATCACCAATTGGAGAAATCAATCAATATTGCAACAACTAAAGCATATAAGGATATCGGGACTTACTGCGGCGAGTACGCTTCTTGTACAAGATGCGGTAACCGCACTCGCGGCACTGAATCACGTCGTTGGACTTCAACTGAACCTCCATCCCACAATCTACCATACATTACAACAACATAAAAACCCTAATTTAATCTCAGAAATTGAAATTCTTATGTATGTATTTCCTCTCGAAGAAGAAGAAGAAGAAGAAGAAGAAGAAGAAAGGGAAAATCAATACCTCCACAGATGTAGTAGACGGCCTCTGGCGGCTGCGGATCCATGAGAACAGGTCGAATAGGGCTGTTGATTTCTAGGGTTTTGCTGTTTCGGTTTCAGCGAAATGATTACGGGGACTCTTCCTTTTAAATATATATCCTTTTGTTGGGACGTGTAAATTATAAATCCGATGGGCTGAAATGCATTTGGGTTTTAAGCCCAAAATAATTAGACTGAATTGTTGAGGTCGGCAAATTTTACCCATCAATATGTGCGCCTTTTATGCCACTAAGGTTGCGTTTGTTAAACCAGATTACATTGCCAGAATAAAGTCTCGTTATAGTGAACTTGTTGAAAGAAAAGGCCTAATTAAGCGACATCTACGTTTCACATCATCTGCTGCCATGCCGAGAGCTCCGCGTGCGTTACTTCAGCGTGCCTCGAATTGAACAACTGCAGAAACAACCAATGATTCGTTATCAATCTTTGAATATTTCCATAGAGAGAACAATAGGGGCTCGTTTGGCAGGTCGGACTGGACTGGATTGGCTTGGATTGGCTTAAGCCGGACTAAGTACTGACCTATGTTTGGTGCTGCATCGGACTAAGAAGCTGGACTGTCAAAATAGTGATGACCTATGTTTGGTGCTGCATCAGACTAAAAAATAATTATTTTATTATTTATATTATAAAGTGTAATTATTATTACATCATTAAATTTTATTCAACATTGTAATTATTAGGGCATGTAATTTAAAATTTTCATAATTTTTATTAAAAATAACAGTGGAGTAAATTAGAATTACTTATGAGCCATAACCAACAATTTAATAAACTTCATGCCCATTTTTGTTGTTTTGTAAATTTTATATTGTGGATCTTGATTTCAGAAGAAATGCAAGATGGAAAGAAATTGAAATGCTACTATGGATGCAAAAGTCATAAGTTTTATATATATGCAATAGTCATCACAATGACTTAGTTACATGTTTAAGTCCATTCTCTACTACCCAGAAGGTCACAAAGTAATAAGATTGATTAGCATCACTAGTTTACAAAAAATACATATTAATAAAGCAACCACAATGAAAGGTTCTATGATATAACATTTGTGGTGCTTACAAAAAAAGTGATGCATCAATTTCATCCACACTTATGCCATGTCCTCAAACACTATCAATAAGTAACTGTTCAACATACACTTTCTTGGTGTCAGCATCCAAAGACATGAAGATGGAAATATTTTGTGGCTTTTCCAATATGATTTTCAACGCTGCAATTTGTTGCAGAGGGGAAAACCCCATTTCCTTCAGTTCTTTGGCAATATCAGATCGATTTTCATTACCTTTGACTATAGCCTCAGTGACCATATGCATTCTTTTTCCAGATAATTCAATTAGTTTCTCCAAAGAACTCACAATCTTGTCTTCATCACTAGGTGCAACTCGTTTTCTCTTGCTGCCCACTGATTCACTGGATTCTTTGTTTATTGACAAAGGAGATGCAGTGCCTACACCAATATTAGCATGATCAACTTCATCATGCTCTTCTACCATGTCAGAGGGGAGTTCAGCTCATTTTCCATTAGCACGATCTTTTCCAAAAATATTACAAAGCCTGTCAAACAATGGGAATTGTTTGCTCCTCCACTCAGCTGCTTCCTTATGGGTCTATGATAAAATAAGGAAACATTGTATTAGCTAATTTGTGACAAGTTTAAAAAAGAAAACACAACAAAATAAAGGTTGTATGTCAGTAATCAACAATGAGAATTGTTTTGTGTACCTGGACATAATTCTGCCAAGCATCATTACTACCAACTTCGACACATTTTTTCACATCATTCCATGCAAATCCACTTGTGTTGATCATGTCATACACTATACTATAATCCTTTTTCCATTTCTTCAATTTTGATTCAATGTGAGGAGTCGCCTTTAGCTCAGATTCAGGACATACAACAGCTAAAGTCTTTTCAATTTGAATCAGAGTATCAGATTTAAAGCTACTTGTCTCACAACGATGCCCCTTAGCCACAAAGTCTTCAAGCACAGTCAATAATGCATCTTCTTCAAATTTAGACCATGTCCTTCTAGATTTGGACTTCCCTTTTTCAGTGTTTTGATTGGTATCATGACCAGCCATCTTTAAAACATCAAAGTATGTAAGAAATAAAAACTACACCAAAAATAGCTAAAGTACAAATGATCTTTGTAATTATATGCATGTAACACAAATAACATTCATCATACTTAAACACAAATAACATCCATCGCAAATATAAATAACATCCATCGTACTTAAACAAAAATAACATCCATCGTACTCAAATACAAATTAGCATCCAATACTCAAATACAAATACCAAGACTTGACTAGTTATTCCCATTTCCTCTCCACTCATTATACATTTGCAATGCCATATTATTCCTCCAGGCAGTCCATTGTTCAGATGCTCCAACATTACCAATCATATCATCATCATCATTATCATCATCCTTTTCAATTTCTATTCGTTGATTCTCCATTGGATCCCTAGACATCTCCTTCCTAATCAGATTATGTAAAAGACAACAAGCCGTGATAATCCGACATTGTGTCTTTATTGGATAGTAGGACGAACTTCTTAATATTCCCCACCTTGCTTTCAGCAGCCCAAAGCAACGCTCTATTACGTTTCTTGCTTTTGAATGCTTCATATTAAAATATTCTAGATGGTTTACTGGTGTATTTCCTTCCCACTCCGAAAGGTGATACCTTATTCCTCTATAAGGTGCAAGAAAGCCTTCACCATTCGTGTACCCACCATCCACAAGGTAATAATAACCTAATTACCAAAAATATAGATTCCTATTAGTGTGCATATACACATAAAATCACAAGTGAACACAAAAAAAACACTAATTGAATAACTGTACCAGTGGGAACTTTAAACCCATTAGGCCTAGATATGGCATCACGAAGGACCCTAGAGTCGGATGCTGATCCCTTCCAACCGGGCAAGACAAATATAAATTGCATGTCACGTGAGCAAACAGCCAATACATTTGTAGCAATTTCACCCTTCCTAGATCTGTATCTAGGTTTGTCCGTTTCAGCTACCCGTACTTTAATGTATGTACCATCTAGTGCTCCCAAACAATTCTATCAGAAAAAATGTAATATTTCATTAATTTTATAAACTGCACAAATCGTAGAAAAGAAAGCCAAAACATAACTAACATACCTTGAAACTTTTCCATCTATGATCTGTGCAGTTATCACCAACAGGTTGTGGGGTACTCAATAAGGTACCTTGTAATCTTAAAACTCCTTGCAAAACGGAGTTGAAGTACCTACTAATAGTCTCTCCTGAACGAACAAATCTAGACCTAATAGTACGGTTCTTAACATGATGCGCAAGTATATGTAAGAACATACACACTTGCTCCTCCACAGTCACCATACCATCATTCTTTAACCTCCCATTTGTGCGAAGCATATCACACAATACTCCAAATGTCCTTATATCCATTCTTAGTTCACTCACACAGTCCACATTATTTCCCAATAAACTGTTTAGATAACGCAAACGGTTATCATGTCTAATAAAGGAACGGTTAATGAGGGAATGTCTTTCTATAAGTCTTTGTTTCCTTCTCTTATTTTTCAGCATCATAATGACAAGTAATGTGCAAGCACATATGGTCTCTATATGCCACAGCTCCAAAAGTAAAATCAACAAAAGTTGTATTCGATCCATATCTAAGGTGCCTTATGGATTCTCAATTACAAACATCACACAAAGGTGCCTTATGGCTTCTCAATTACGATAGCAATCCACTGGTAAAATCCAAAGAAGAACTCCCTAAAATATCACAGAAAGGTGCACCTTAGTAACTTACTCAAAGAAAACAAAGTAATAGAAGACTTGGTCATAGTATTTTAAAAACACATATGGTCATACTGCACACACATATTGCACACACATAGAAGACTTGGTCAGCTAAAAAATGGCCAATTACTCGTACTATGAAAGCTACCCCTAACAATCAAGAGCTATCAACTTTCTACTGGGCTAAAGCAGCCTAACCAGGTCACTGAGGTTAACATAAGATTTCCAAAAGGAAGCATTGAAAGTAATACTAGATCAGATGGGTGACTGAATTGAATGACAACAAAAGAGCTTATCGGCTCAGTAAAATAATAATTTTATGCACAAGCAAATACTAAATAGAGGTTTTCCTTGAAAAGAAAAATGCATGAGAACCATACTTCTTGAAAAGGAATTAGAAAGAAAGCTGACGTATGGAGAAATGCCTTTGCATGCATTTCAACCTATTGCAACATGTAAGGAAACACAACACTCGCAAAACCATACTGACTTACATATCCACCAAAAGGGATCTTTGAAAAAATAATTGCATGTAGTACACGACATAGGCTTGAAAATGAAACTTTTTCTCCCAACTTTACAGTAAAAATACTCCAAAAACCACAAAGTACATTCAGTATATTATGAAACCAGAAACAATAAAAAATGCAACACACATACATCTACCAACTAAAGAAATTCAGACCTCACACAGCACACACTGCACTCACACATATGGTCTTTTGTGTTTATTTTTTTAATGTTCTCCCATACACGCACACACAGCACACACTGCACTCATATTTTGAACCATTTGCTCACCATTCTATCAAGTTTCAAACTTAAACCGCTAACCTAAAGCAATTCTAGAATACAAAATAGTGGATGAAAAATAGTAGAATACAAAAACAATATACAAAAACATATGCAACAGGAATCACAAAATGCACGAAGTAGCTGTTTTCTAACTGAATCCAACTATCAACAGGAATCACAAAATGCAAGTCAAAAACAAAGGATGATCAATTATCAAGCACATAATGAATCTAACTGAATCCAACTATCAACAACAAGATGAATCCTTATGGAAGGAAAATGATTTTGTTTTTCAAAACAATGCTTAAAACAGTTTCTCTATACGACATTTGTTAATTCCTTTGTTCATAATTAGATGCCTAGTTTTTCAGATTTGGCTTGGCTAAGATTTTGCAAGAATGTTCTATGAATAATGAATTGAGACTTAAAAATAGACAGTTCGACTTTTCAGGTAACCAAAGCAGCTAACATATCAGGCCAAACACTAAAACATACTGCTACTACCTTTATCCAGGTTCTTGTCACGTTTCTGGGTAACCAAAACAGATTCAAAACCAGAGAAACATATGCACCACAAAATAGATTCAAAACCACAAACATATTCAAAACAGATTCATGTTACGCAAAACCCATACCAGAAATTTACAAACAAATTCACCATACCAGAATCGCAGCGGAGCAGCCTTCGATTCTTGCGTAGCAGACTTCGATTCTGACGGAGCAGCCTTCGACTCTGGCGGAGCAGACTTCGATTCTCACAGAGCAGCCTTCGATTATGGCTGATTATTCAAAACCCAAGTTGAAATACCAGTTTGGAGTTGAATCCATGAAATCATTACATACGAGAGACGAAAGAGACAGAGAATTGTTTACCTTCTGTTGGGAATCGAGGAAGAAAGTAGAGAAAAGTGAGCGAGGGGAGCGAGGAGAGGATGCACGACGGACAAGTGAGGGGTATTTAGCGCTGTTCTTATTTAGCGGCCCCCTTCTTCACCTCGCTATAGAAGGCGAGCGAGTGAGGGGTTTTTGCTGCACGGGGACTATACAGTCCCACTTAAATTAGTCCGGCTTCCTCCCAAACATGGGTTGGAAGTCTTATTTAACACAGTCTAGTCCAATGAGGCCTACCAAACATGGCCTAGATGATTGAGCGACCTCAACAACCAATTTTGTGTTTCCAATTAATCCGAACAACAACTTATATGCCAAGATTCAAAGGGTTTACACTTGGTTGCATGAATACTGCTAGCTTGACCAGTGACCTTAAATTAGTGGGAATGCCAGATAATTCAACAAAAGTCAAATAATGTGCACCGCTTAATCGGACTTTGATTTGACTCGCTGATTAATGACTCGTTTGGCAAGTGGCAAGTGCTTTTAAGTGAAAGAGTTTTTAGAGAAAATGTTTTTAGAACCAATTTTTAGTAAAAATGCAAGTTAATCTCGGAAAAGCACATGAAGTGCTTGCTACCAGTCATGTGCTTCTTGCAAAAAGCACTTCCAGTGCTTTTGTAATCCAAAAATATTTTCTCTAAAAGCACTTTCGAACTTTCGGTTAGTTAAAAACACTTACCAAACGAGCCCTAAGTTTAGTGATCAAATAGTAATATTGGTGCATCTTGGTGTGGACTAATCACCGTCTGTTAAGTGCACATAAATAAACCCATATCCTCAAAGCCACAACCCGAAAAACTAACTGAAAGCTTATTTAACTAGGGTCAATATCACCATTGGAATCAATATAACTATCTCTATACAGTGCCGCCTATAACTTTAGTTGCAAGTAAATTCTGTTGGTATGGTGTAATAGGTCTTTTGATAAGTGCTGCAAAGATAACAGCTACTGATCAGTTAAAGATGAAGAACGCATGAAACGTAAAGCAAATTCAATATCCTATAACGAAAGGGGCTTACTACGATGAGTACGCTTCTTGTATAAGATACGGTAACCGCAGTCGCGGCACTGAATTGAGTCGTTGGGCTTCAACAGAACCTCCATCCCACAAACTGCAACAACATAAAATCACTAATTAAATAATAAAAAATTCTTCTGTATTTCCTCAAGAAGAAGAAGAAGAAGAAGAAGTAACGGAAAATAAATACATCCACAGATGTAGTAGACTGGCATTGGCTCAGGATCCATGAGAACAACTCGAATGGGCTTCTACTTTCTAGGGTTTTGCTGTTTCTGTTGAAGCTGAATAAGTACGAGGGATTCTTCCTTTATAAATATACTAGCCTCCTCCAATTGGCTATTTTGTATTTAAGAGCAAAATTATAATTTTGTTGTGAATAATATTAACATGTGATAGATGTGGTTGTGTAAATCCTAAGTAGATATGGATTGAGATATTTTGAATCTTCTTTTCTTCATCCCTATTTCTCTCTATTGTCTATATGGCGCCGGCCATCCTTTTCCCTGTTCTTAAACCCTTCAATAAAATAGGCCACAACAAATTTTACAATTTTTTATAACACTACTGCGCTTTTAGGGTCGGTGGGGGTTTGTTTTATTTTGTATTTTCATTTCAAATTTGCTTCAATTCAAAATATATTGTTTTACTATTTTATAAAATACAATACCATCTTGTTCCTTACTCAATCAACTTCTTTTGAATTTATCAATATGTTTACATTCAGGGGTGTATGAATAAATTGGTTACGAACTCGCCATCCACGAAATTCAAACTTAATATTTCTAATTTACAAATAGAGAGAAATATCACTTAGACTGTAGTATTAAGTGACTACTAAGCATCAACTTTGGCTCATCAACATATTTCCTCACCACAATCGGGAAATAGGGGCGCGCCTAACGAAGGGCTTGAAAGGATTCTAACAAAAGGATCTAAAGGTTTCTTTGATTCAAATTTGATTCACCTTTTCTCAATTTTACTTGCCTAGATATAAGAATTGATGCTGCATGTAAATGGTAGTTTTATAATCTTTCTAGCAACTATATATGGCGGCCATAAGCTCCACACATTCATACACTTTTACTTCTGCACCAAAAAACTTGGTGTTGTGTTGTGTTGTCCCGTCTTTAAATTGATCGTACTTGTAGCGAATTCAAGCCCATCCAGCCCTATACAATCTAATATTGGATGCTTAACATTTTGGTCA
The DNA here is from genome assembly GCA_018257905.1 of Gillenia trifoliata. Lineage (NCBI taxonomy): Eukaryota > Viridiplantae > Streptophyta > Magnoliopsida > Rosales > Rosaceae > Gillenia > Gillenia trifoliata. The sequence goes on along the minus strand of JAEHOF010000032.1, from coordinate 87,853 downwards.
GATAAAAGTTATATGGGAGTACAACTTTAGGATAAGACTTTTTTTTTTAATGATTGTTTTCTATAAAGCTATTTGAACTATTTTTGAAAGAAAAATTTAGAGCGTATTTTCTTAGAGTAGTGGTAGTGTTCAATGCATATCTTTTTATTTATTTATTTATTATTATTATTAAAGGGAAGGAGAAAAGTTCGAAACTATTACAATAATTTAGGAAATGAGAGAGTTTCGCACCTAAAACGCATGGGCACAAACTCAACACTCTATCTATTAAAATATTAGACTACATGCAGAAAATGCCCTTAAGTGCGTATCTACTATCACCGAGCGAATGGAAATGCCCTTCAAGCACATGCGGGAATCCAAGCGTGGGCTTGGATTCACATTTGCTAGTGTGGCCTTAATAATTCCGGTTGACAATGGAGACACTTATGCTAGACTCGCGTCTTGATACACATGATCCTAATGAGCAATTTAACTCATCATAGTTATTTGGTCAAGATGGCTTAACAAAACCCCAAACCCCTCCTCTGACTTAGCAAGGCCTGGAAGAGGGATTAGCCTAGTAGGGCTAGATAAGGAATTAACCTGTAGTATCAACAACGGGATAAAAATTGTTACAATTGTAGCCCTGTCACAGACCACGAAATTTGATGTGGTTCTTTAAAGGAGACTCTTAATAGATGTCCTTCATTTCTTCCGAAGTCAAACGACTAAATGATTTAATGGGCGAGATAACAAGCCAAACGACTAATGAATCATCTTCAAGCTTAGACTTGCCACTATATAAAGACGACATGACTTCAACCATGAAGAGATAACTTTTCCACCACATAATTTTGTAAATAATTTATATACCCATCCACACCAATTCATCTCTACCCCAAACATAAAATAATATCATAAAATACTATCCTACCCCTTAGTCTTGATATACACCAAACATATGATATGATATGATTAAGTCGAAACCAAGCTTATCCAACTCAATCTCTAGAATTAGTTCAATCCAAGCCAATCTTGCGTAACATTAAATAGCTTGTTATGGTTCACTTTCCGTCCCTAATACGTTTCCTTCAGGACGTCCAAATGGAATCTCTCACCATTTGCTAGTAAGCAAATTGGAAATGTTCCAAATAAAATTGCCAAATATTGTTCTTTAGGAACAAAAGATCTATAGAAGAAAGCCCAAGTGAAACTTGCAATTCACATGAAGCTCCACAGTAACAAATAATTTAATTTTATACATATCAAAAACATTGAATTAGTAAATGGAAAGTCTACAAGTCTGCAGGAGCTTCCCATGCAGCCATGTACTAAGATATTGGAAAAAGGAAAAGAATGAAAGAATTGGAAATGAAAAACTTAGCCCATCTTTGGTGACAGCGATCTCTTCCCCGAGTTACCGGGCCTAAAATGATAAGGTAAAAAGCTAAAAGTAAAAATAAAACAATATAGTTAAAGCTGGTAACTCCTTGAGCTTTTTAAATTCACTGGATTACCAATAATTTTCTTTCATCACTTGTACAGAATCAGCAACCTGCAGCTTTTAGGAAGTTATCATATGGGCTCGACGCCGGTAGTCTGAAAGAGTGGGGATGATGCTGGTATTCGGTTACACACATCATTGGGGCACGGCCTGCGGTTGGGGGTGGTTTGTATGAAGTGGCAGTGTCATCAGCAAATGGATTTCCGCTCTGCATTGTCATTCAAGTTCACAATTTTAGATTGAAAATGCCAGCCAGAGTATGTGCATGGTACTAAGTATGCTTAATTTAGGTTGAAGCCAGAAAGCAGTACCCTATGTGAGCCGAAGTCAACATGGAAATCGGATGTCATCCATTTGGCATCATCGCTATGATTTTGTAAAGACTGGTTCATGAAATATTCCTGCTTCTGTTGGGAACTCATCAAATTCGACATCTTCTGCTGCTTTCCTATCAGAAGTGCCTCACAGTGGCCGGCCATTTCCTTGTATGGCACATCAGGTGCATTTGAGACTGACAGTCTTCCAACTTGATGTGCTGTCTCCAAGACCTGAGCGCACAAAAAACATTGTAATGGTGAATACCTTTCTCTCTGAAATTTGCCTGTGAACAAACAGAAGACTGTTTTCCTTTAAAAGCGCTAAATATAGAACATGTAGTGGCTAACGTACTGATTCAATAAGTTGATCGACGCTCAAAAGATTGGGAGAATCTGCAGAGAAATCTAAGTTGTTCTTTTGGCTATCAAATGAACCCGGAAAAGAATCATCATCCAATAAAAATATCGGAGCATCCTGCACGACAAAAATAAAATTATGAATCCTAAGAATTAAGAGAAAACTTGATGCTGACCACCTCTAAGTATGGTGTGGTGATAAGTAACCTCGCTTCTTCCTTCTCAACGCTTGTGTTTTAGTTGACACACCCTCACACCAGACAGAGAATCTTAGTAACCAAAAAACAAAAACAAAAGTGAAAGCTATTACCTCCTTCATAGATTTACTGTCTCTCGAATTAACCTGATATAACTTTTGCGGCGCGTCCATACACAACTGGGCTCCCAGTGGACACACATCGTCAGGTAAGAATTCACTGAGCAGCTCCTCCCTTATAGTAGACAATTCAGCCTGCATAAATAGCTCGCTATTCATTATCCACGGTATAACACAAATGATTTCTCTTCCTTTTATAACAAAAAGGCAGTAAAAAACACTTAAAATTTTAGTATAAAAGCTTACATCTAACAATCTTTCCAAGCTCTTAACAACTTCAGAGGCAAAGAATTCCTTAGTTTGTTCTTCGGTGATATTTATCTCTGATAGAGATTTTAATGCCAGATTATCATCTTCTTCAGATCCATAAAGATGTCTGGGATGGTCCGGTCCAGTCTTAACAGCCTGTAACTTGCGATCTTCAACCAAATGCAGGAACGGATCAACCTGAATAAGCACATAAAGGCGTCAAAGATATTTTGGGTTTGACTAGAGATGACTGAGACTCTGAGTATGGAAATCTCACATAAAAAGATACATGTACTGACTCACTTTCTCCGTGTTTTTTTTGTCCTTAGAATTGATTATTTAAGCAACAAGTAGCATGCATAAGCAAGTAGTTATTAAAGAGAATATGGGGCTGATGAGACCACAGGAAATTAATGAGGCAGCCTATGTGAATAAACTTCACCTGAAAAAAAACAACATACCATTTTATCCACAAGCACTGCCTTGGCTCTACGAACAAGAGAAACAATATTGTATGCTTTTGATAGAAAGAGAATCATTGAAGTTGCCAGGGTAAAGAGGGACCTGCGACGTGATGGTGGCAGTGGCCCTGAAAAGAAAGGGGGAAAGTGCTTGATATCACATCCTAACAAATAAATCATTGATTATCCAGTCTATTACTTAACCAAGGTTTTACTTAGTTGTTTTGTACATCTATCTCATAAATCATTGATTATCCAGTCTATTACTTAACCAAGGTTTTACTTAGTTGTTTTGTATATCTATCTCTTTAGTGTGAAGGTTTTAAATTAGATAGATTTTCTCGTGTTTTCTTCTCTATCTAATTTATATTTCATATTAGCAAATGAAAAATAATGATCAATTATATCTTATCATAAATGAAAACGCAAGCATAGAGCATATGCATGCTCATTAGTTTGGATAGACTGGGCGGCTCACCTCCTTCATTAAGAGATATGTTCCGCAAGGAAAATGCTAGCTGAAAACTTCGAACAAGAACCTCAATTCTGGAATTCTACAACAAAAGATAAACAACAATAAGAGGAGAGAAAACAGGACCATAAAAGCAACAAAGACGAACGAATGAAAGAATAAATAGTGCCACTGTGCGAGTATACAACTGGGAAAAGTTCTCCAAGCGATCCCTATAGAATTCTGAATTCTACATAAACTATATACTTACATTACCCTCAAAATTACACAACACAATGACGCAGGAGGTGGGAAGTGAACTGAGAAGCTTATAAAGCAGTTAGCAGCAGTTACTGAAGATTAATACAATGTCTTGAGCTTCAAACGAGCAATGAACTAGGATGGATTTTGAGCGAATCATAGAAATTATGTTTTTCATTTTCATTCTAGTGGAATTACATAGTAATCAAAGCTACTCCAACTGTCTGAGGTTCCAAGGCATACGGTTGGAAGTCATAGGGAAGATAAATCAACCTTTACTAGTGCCGAAGCAAGTTCCAGAGGAAATAATGCAATGGCGATGTTAACGAATCCATTACACTCTGAAGAAGTCAGAAGTCAAAAAGGCTCTTAATATTTCAGAAAAATTGAAACGATCTGAATTCCTAACATGTTAATTATACTTCTAGCTAAAAGTGGCTTCAAGGACAAAGGGACGATCAGTCATCATCATGTCCCCCTGCTTGAAAGAAATTAACTTCAAAAACTTCTTAAGCACTAAGAAGATATGATGCAAACATGCTATCAATATGGGATACCATAAAAATGAAAGTCCTATCCAAAAGAAAAGAAACTATATGAAACACCACCAGAATATATAATAGAAAAGACTAATCAAGTAACGTCAACCCAACAATTACCTTGGCCCGAGAAAACAGTACTACGAGGCTATGCGTATGAGCAATTGCTTCGTAGTTTTCAGGCATGTTCCCAGGAGAGATGGATTGCGCCCAAATTGATAAAAGCAAGAGAGTTATCTGGTGGCTGCTCAATCTGAGGGAATTAGCTTCCTGAGGTATAACAAATCAAATCAGTCATTCACAACTAAATCAATGCTGTTAGACAACTACTGAACTCCAAAAGTCTCAATTTTTATGGAATGTGCCAACAATGTATATCAAGCTAACACCCTCCTGTATGGGAGGGAGACAAACATATGGAGGCAGAAAGAACCATAAGGAACGTCTTGCAAATAAACATGTAAGTAAGGAATGAGTAGTGGAGGTTTCAAATTGAAAACCCTCTGGAACTCGACCTTTGGTAGCATTTTAGGCAACCGTTGAATCTCATAAGTTTTAAGTTTTTAGCCAACGGGTTTACAAAGTATTTCAACCCAACAATTATAAACCAAATTTTAACTAGTTTTCAGTAATTGATTGTGCTGAACGTTTGGAGACCATTCATTTAGTGAAAACTTGATGTACAATGTACAAAGCTGGATTTAATACCCACAATAACATACATTCCTGAAGCTTAGACCCTAGTCCAGCTAAAATCCAGGCATTCAACTATTTCTTAGTCCAATCCTTTATTCAATAATAGATACGGCAGTCAACCACAATACAGAGTTAAACATATATTTATGCCGAGTGATTGAAAGCTGATTGTAACCCAACCCAAATCAAGGAATTCAACTATTACTTAGTCAAGCCCGTAACTAAAATACAGAGACCAAAGTTAAACCACTACCATAATTAGAGTACAGAGACTAAACTTATGCCAAATGACTGCCCTGTATTTCAAATTTCAATGCAATGTTAACTTTTTGCCTGCCGAAGAAAGAGGACTCATGACCAATTCGAGCAAAAGGTAAGCATTTATAGGTTTGTGAATGGATGTGTCAATGAGGCCAGCACTAATAAATAAATCACCCATGATAAACTAGACAAGGATATTGGAGATGTAATACATTTCATAATTATTCCAGCGAAAAATTAAAGAAACAAAGAAGTGCTAAAACTCACAGGTTCCTTAATCAAACTGTTGACAGAATTTTCATTTGTTGCTGAAGGTGCAGAACTTTTCATGCTATATGTCCGACTATAAGAAGACCTCAATCTGCTCAGAATCCCATTATTGGTATCTCGTTGTTCCCCCTCAGCAATAACATTTTCATTGTCCTCTTCACAAATACTATCTCGTGAAGAAATTTTCTCTCTCCTAAGCTTCTCAAAGAGGGCAGCTGAAGAAGAAAAGACAGATACAGTTCTTGAGAGTGTCCTGGGAAAATTCAATGCCTTTTTTGACCCAGTATTAGGTGAGGATTGACTAGGGCAAACTGAAGATGGAACAAGAACAACGGAAAAGATGCGATGGGCTCCAACACGTGTTTCATGGTCAGGATGGACCATAGCTGGGAGTAGTTGATGAAACAATGCCTCAGGGAAAGCCTAAAGAAAGTGCACAAAACAAATAATTAAAAATTCTTTATAAGACTGTAAGAAATCTCAAAATTTGAAATAAGTACAAGACCATAAGTAAATTGCTTGCCTTGTTTTGATAGGACAAATTTGGTAAGGAAGCTACAATTTGAGCAGTACGATAAACAGCAGAGATTGTAGTTCTGGCTATAACTGTAATGGTCGAGATATTCTCCAACATAACAGCCATAACATCAAGGATTGGTCCTGGTTCTCCAACCTGTTCAGCAATGACAGCTTAGTTGTTGTACATTTGATGAAGTCATTAACAATAACAAGTGAAATCTGAACCTATAAAAACTTGTAGACTCGCTAAACTATTTGCTATGATAAGAACTAACACTACAAGTAGCAATCCAGCTCAAAAAATTTCGTGATGGTGGATTTGTAGGCACTAAGTTAATTCAGTAACTGTAGCAAATGAGTAGCACCTTATATGATAACAGTACAAGGCACTTATCCACCGCTTCTCTAAAGCTTCTGTTCCATTTTATTACATCTTTTCCCAGATTAGCATCATCAAGCGAGCAGTGAATGCTCTTCCTCAAATGCCTCATGGCATCACTTACTGCACCAATTATTGCCACAGAGGGCTCAACCTTGGCAAGTTGAGAAAGAGAGGTGGTAACCTCTACTATGTCAAGCTGCATGTTGGGTTGTTTGAGGACATTTTTGTGATCCAGATGCTTGATTAGAATGGAAAGCAAAACATGTGTACTTTGCCCTGCAACAACCAAAGATCGAAAGGCTCGATAAGTCTAACAATAGAAGAGCCTTTATGGTTGAAACATCTGATAGGACCTAAAGATGAAGTATACAAAAGGTAAAATTAAATACCACAATCATCCATTAAAACTTGTATATCCTTTAGGACTGGGATAGCAAGACCATATTTGGGAGACCATAAGTTCCCAGTGTCGAAGTAACGGAACAAAGATTCCAGGACACGCCTTATTGTTGTAGCCTCCTTGGCTAGCTTGGCCATGTTGTGCAGGCAAACCCTGGACCAAAAGCAGGGGTTCTTGGCATCTTCCCTATAGGATAAGAAAACAAACATTAATAATTGAAATGAATTGATCTATTGACAAAACAATGTAAATCTATCGACAAAATCTCATGCCAACAGAGACATACACTGTCACATTTAGTTCGCCTTTGTCATCCACAAGGGTGCTCCAAGATGTAAGCCTGATGGTGACATCTGGGGAAGAAGAAACATGACCCTCATTACTTTGCACTTCCTGCACCCACCGATTCTTGGAACCTTCAAGGTTCTCTGAAGTTTTATTTAAGCCTCCATAATTTTCCAGGACAACTGCAACAATCTGTATATTAATCGGGAAAAAGAACAATGTTACGAGGATTTAAGGTACCATTCGTTCTAGCTGCTTCATACGGATGACTTCGAGGAGTACTTTAGTGAAGAGTAACACAATCTTAAAACCGAACTTATACATCATTATAGCTTTCAATAAAGTTAATTAAAAGAAAGAAGGCAAAGTTAGTCACTTTTCACTAAAGATGGAGGAATCTTAAAATCAATCACACTAGTATTAAAATCTATACTCTCTGAGATCAATTTTTTGTCCTAAGCTAATTGGATTTGTTCTCCCTCCTTAGTTTATTTTCATATCATTCTGCCAATTGTAACCAGAGCAACAGAGTTCAGCAGATAATCATTTTCTGCTGCAATCTTAATTGTTCATTGAAAAATCTAAAGCATTTTCCAATTGGAAAATTTCGACAAAAGCCTGAGTCACATTATATCCATCAGCACTTTGTGAAAAACAACTGTAGAGAACAGCCATATACAAGAATTATCATCCAGCATCTTTCTTTGATCCATAAGGATTCCAAGATGAGTTTAGAATCTATTTCATATAGGATTACCAATGACCTGATTTCAAAATATTAAAAGTGTTGGCCAACTATTGTTCCAGCTAGAATAGTCTCTCGAAGTCTGGACCAATTGTTAGGATTACTTGTTGCTGCATCAGCAAGACTTTTTGGACCCATTTGAATTATTAGATTCAATGCAATACGAGGAGTGTTCTGTTAATAATAATATAGATTAGGATCTTAAAATGATTAGTTATAATAAAAATTTGAAAGCATGTTTTTAATTTATTTTTTCTCACAAGTACAAGTTCTTTTTTTTTTCCACATTGTTATCGTACATTCAATCAATTCAGCCTGTAACAATAACTGAAATGGGTTGTCAAAGTTCATAATCCCTCAGATTTAAGATTGGCAATCAAAATGGAGCCTTAGGCTAGTCATAACTCATAAATTCATAATTACAAAACGATACTCTAGCAGGTAAATGATTTTTAACTGTCTGAAAGATTGTGGTAAGAAAACTTGAAGCAAACAACTAAAGGCCCGTTCGGTAACCTTTTCATTTTTAGTTTTAGTTTTCACTTTTTTTGCTTGAGATATAGGGAAAATATATGGGGGAAAGGAGGGATGCAGAAGAGTGGAGGAAGGATGGTGGGAGAGATGTATAAGAAATGTATAAGGGAAGGTACACAAAACGAAAACAAAAAATCAAAAACTATTTTAAGTTCTCCCTACAAGATTTTCTTTTCATTCATTCTACTTTATTTCTTCCCCAACATCCCACCACCCTTCTCCATCCCTCCTTTCTCCCCATAACTTCCTCATATCTAAAGCACAAAAAGTGAAAACTAACAACTAAAAATGAAATTATAATCAAAAGGGCCCTAAGGTGTTAGTAGTTGATAATTAATGCAAAATTTAAAGTGTAAATAATAAATTTATAGTTGAGGGTGATCCAAAAAATTATATTCACATTAATCAACTAGAACTATACAAAGATTACTTGAAAGTTTGGAACAAGGTTTAAGAAACTTCGAATGTACTTACGTTATCAAACTCGACTGATATATGAGAGTTCTCACCCATAAACCAAACCTACAAAAGAAAATTTAGAAAACTCAGTTTGCATTAGAGATATAGGTTCTGAGCATTGAAAAATTTTAGAAAACTCAGTTTCCAACAGAGATATCATATTATTTCATTTTTAAGAGCTTCATCAGGCAAAGAACACAGAAAAGTATATTATTCATGGTAAAGGGGACAAAATTGCTAAGTTCAAAAAAAAGGGAGGCGAAAAAAAGAAAGATCGAACCAAAGTGTGATAAGCATCTCCCACAGCATGTTTCATTTTGAATTTTGAGTTTCACATGCATTTAACATGACATGAAGTTATTGCTAAGGTGTAGTGTTAAATTTATAACAGAAACAATATGAAAAGAGTACCATTGAAGAAAGGGCTTGGAGTGCAGCCGAACGTAGATTACTTGCCCTTTCATCTTCCCCCGGCTCTTGAGCTATCTGACAGAGGTTCGGAACAAAGCCTTCTAAGTTGAACATATAAGTTCCATCCGTCTGCAAAATTCAGAGAGACCGATTAAATTTGAAATTTTCTCTAGCCAACCTGGCTGGTAATAAATTACAAGTGAAGCTTTGTATCCTGTAATTTACGACTAAGTGGTAAAAGTCTATAAACCACTAATTCACAAACCTGATTATTTACAAAGTTAAAAAGAGTCTGACATCCTATAATTTGCATTTCATCTTGCCGTGTTTGATCCAGCAGTGTATGCATAATGCTGAGCAAGCTACTCGCAAAAAGAGGCCTAGGAAAATATCACTGACCATAAATTAACCATGTAATCGCACACACAAACATATGCATTCATATATATTTTATATATGCACACCCACAAGCACAAACAAACAGAGAGCTTGAGAGAGAGAGAGAGAAGTTATTGTTGGTAGATTTCTGCCATGTTATACATTGCCAGAATGTCAATCAGGGACCTCATGTTCAAACATATCATTCCAACTCAATAGTTCAAAGTCAGTCTAAAAAGAGCAAATACTAGGGTTTAAGGTGTTGCTTAAAGTTTACACCTTAGAGCTCAACTCTAAGCCCTAAATAAGACCATTTTAAAAGCAAATTTTCACTCTGTGAATGGTCAATACTGCTATTTGAAAAGTGTGGGGTCTCGTTCAAGAATCGCACAGTGTGTGTGTGAGAGAGAGAGACAGAGAGAGAGAGAGAGAGAGAGAGAGAGCGATAATAGAACAAAAAATGAGAGAAGGACGGACTCACATTTGCTCCTTACAAGAAATCAGCAATTTGTTGTAAATGCACATGACAATTTTTGCGGATTGAAAGTTCTCATTCCTCAATTCTTTGTAACACCTTTGCTCAAGATAAGTTGTGATCTGCTCTCAAAAAATTCCAATTTGGTCAGAAAAAGATAGAATATTTAACATTTTATAAGTATATAGTACTTTGAGAATATTTAACATTTATCTGTATATATTCATGGTGCAAGGAAAAGGTTTGGTCGATTGGTAATACCAAAGAGAGAAATTAAGAAAACTATAAGAAGATTCAACCATTGCCGAAATTCAATAACATAAATTGATTTGAGAAACCTATTAGAAGGGTCTTAAAAAATGGCCCTAGCTTAAGACACATTATATTAAGGCTTTATACAATATAATTGATACCTTCGGGATTCGCAGAGGATTTTTGGCAACATATTCGCACAACTTTCCAATCTTCCGATCATTTGGTCCCTCTTCCTGTCAAAATGTAAAGAATAAGTCCAGAATCTTGATATTGGACGCACAATATTTTGGGGGAAAGGAATGAAAGGAAAAAGAATACAGCATTCACAAGAAAAGTGATTGCATTGATTTTTACCAAAAAAAAAAGTGATTGCATTCATGTTAAAAATTCATAATCAAAGTTAACTGAACCACATTTGTAAAACGTGATACATGGAATATTGAGATATATCATGCTTAATTAATGAAACAATATTGTATAATAGAACCAGAAGACTTACGGATACTTCATATTTTTAAAGAATGCAAAGAAAATAAATTTTATGGTTTCTAACCATGATTTCTCAATCAAAGAAATATGTGTTCTGACCAGGAAAAAAAACACCCAAAAGGGAGTAACACAAACATACATTATTGCACACTGTTCTGACAGGATTCTCCCTTGGGTGAGTAGAATAAAAACTACAAGAATAAGAAAAATTTTGATCAACTAGTATTTATCTAAGTATTGGTTGCATCAGCAAATGCAACCAACACGTTTTCTTTCTTGTATACTTCAACTGAACATCATTGTATAAAAATTGTAATCACAAGAAGAATAAAAACCTTGATGTAAATAAGAAGATAACAATCAGATTATTGATAAAAACAGAACATCATCAACACATCATGCATAAGGCCTACAGTTAATAACGACATGGCACACAACGCTCTGTTTTCATTTAGAGCCATAACAACTTCCTACACTGACACACATGATTGTGTTATGAATTCAAGAATCTATTAAATACGTAGTTCCTTTTTAGGCCCTAGTTCAGCCTCGAATGGCAGACAACAATATCAGAAGCTGGGTTTTCAACATTTGTTTACATGAGTGCTCTGAAGTTACTCATTTTACTAGACAAAGACGCATATTGCATAGTTCCAAGTTCAGCCTCACATGGCACGCAACACCAGCAGATACTTAGTTTTCAATTAGTTATCAGAGCCATAATAAACTTCAATATCTGTCTACATCTGAAGTTACATAATATGAATTTTACTTGACAAAGAAGTTCCTTTCTCCGGCACATCAATCAATCAAGGACCTAAGATTACTAAACCCTGTTTTTGCATGTAGTATTAAACAGACATGTAGGCTTGAAAAAACAAAATGAATGGGCAGAGTATCTATCAATTAATTCGAGTACCGCTTAGATGTTTTAGTTAGAGGAACGATAATATTTGAGAAGGTTCAAGAACTTGGATTGTCAAAACTCAAACCATTCAGACGATTCTTAAATACTCAACTAGACTATGTAATCGTTGGTAGCAAGTTAAAGAATTGTCCTCTCAATTTCAGTTCACTTAGGAAAAATCATTACTTTGATGGTCATGTCAAATGGTTGCATTTTCACAGCAGAAGTCTATCATCCAACGATGGACTACATATCTACTATAACATCAACGCTTTTCCAAACCCGTAAAATGCACATAGAGATGGCATATATTATCATCTAGACAAGTCTCTTCACAAAAGGCAAGCAACAATAATCAAAATTATCTTGGAAATCAAGTAACAAATGGAATGCAAGGAACAATAATCCATCACGAAAAAATACGAGAGCAAAACGAACCTGGTTACGAGGGAAAATGTCAGCAATGAGCTTCTTGTACCTCTTAACCGGCTGTCTAGACCTGGCTCGCAATGCCGGGCAGAAGAAGCAAAGACTGCCACAGGCAGGCAAAACTTGGCGAGAAATCACCCCCGAAACAGCGCTCATTTTCGAATACAAGATACATACAACTTGACACAAACAGGAAAAATGGGCACCTAAAAAATTGGCCTTTCTTTCCCTTCCAAATATACGAGAAAAAACCTCACAATTCGGTGCAGAGAAGGGAAAGAAAGGCTCAAAACTGAGATGGGTACCTCTCAAATCGAACAAACCAGCCTGTGAACAATTAACAAGATCTCAAAAATCAAGAACAAAACAATTTCAAATTCAAGCAAAAGGGTCAAACAAAATCGCAAAAACACATCAAAATTCGATCGTTTTGTATCAAATCGTGACGAAAAAGTTACCTCGGATGAACGCCTGCAACGAGCAGGAGACCTGAGGCTGGAAAATCACCTTATGCCATGCAGAAAATGTACCGGAATTCCAGCATATTCCACCGCGATTTCTTATGTGTCCCTTCCCTTTTTTGCTTTTGAAAATTTGAATTTATACTCCAAATAATATCCGTCCAGCCTGCATTGCTGCCAATAATCTTAGAAAACGTCTACACGTTTTAACGGCTGAATCTGTGGGTCCCAGGGATTTGGTAGATTTTTGGGGCCCATGCTGACTTGGATGCATTAGATTAAGGTTCTGAGATGATAGACGTGCTGCTCTCTGCTCTCTCGGCAGTTAAATTTTTTCCGATTTTTGTCAACCGAACTTTTGACAGTTAAATTTACCTAATTTCTTCAACTTCTTTTTTTGGGTAAAAAACTTACTTTTTTTTTTTATTGAAGTAAAAAACTTACCTTGATAGAAGAAGGAAACAATGGTATGACCTTTCCATTTCTTGGTATTATGTGACTATCGCTCGAATAAATTTAGGTGTAATTACAAGGTAAATAGAATATTGTTCGAATAAAAAAAGGTCATCTATTTATGTATTTCTCATTTAATCTCTACCATGTAGTTTAGTGCCCCGGATTTTGCTTTAGCAGTGTTACATTTTCTTTTTCTTAGGAGTATTTGTTAATAGTAAGTTTCACTACACTCGCATTCTCCCTATATGTGTGTAAATATTTGTCAATATTCTCTCTTTAGATAGTTTATTTTGCTCTTTTGGTATCTAGAATTTGATTAGATAATTCACTAGATTCAAGGTATTTTGAAGGTGTATAAGATACTCATGAAAGAAACTTATCTCGTCCAATCCACATAATATGGTAGGATATGAAAACCTTGTACTTATCCCTCTAATCCCCACAAAATGAAAAACGAACTGTGAGATTTATTTCTTATTTCAACATACTTTAAATCTTAACTGTTATTTAATCCAATTCTAAGCATCAAACATGATACCCTTTTTTGTAGAGAAAAAATAATAGCAATTTTATCAGAAAGATTACAAAAGGTTATAATGCTCTAAGAGATCATCCTAGATTAATCCTCAAATCAACAAGAATCAAATTCAAAGTACAAGAGTAACTTGACTAATTTGTGAGTCACCATATTAGCGGATATACAAACATGACAACCACGAGACTTGAAAACATAAACTAATATTATATGCATAAATGAATATACATATTTGGCCTTTTTATACTAACTTAGGCTCCGTTTGGTATTATTTTTTTTTCACTAAAAATTGCTTCACTTTAAAGTTAAGCAGATAAAAAGTATTTGGTAAAAATAAAATATATTGCTTATTTTAGAAGTTGTGACATTAAAATATCAACTTTTAAAAGCAGCATGGAGGTTTCTTTTAAAATCTGCTTTTATAAGTAGTTTTTTTAAAAGCACAACAACTCCAAACCGGCCCTTAGTGGCTTAAAAACACAGAATAATACAAAAATAAAATTAAAAGGCCAACAACAAAGATAACAAATAGATGAGGTTGGATGAGCAGTATTGTTAGAGAAGAGAAAGGACAATTATGAGGTTGACAATTGCTTTTTATTCCTTAAAGCAACATGAAGCATAATACAAAATCATCAAAGGATGGATTAAACAAAGTAGGATTATTATCCAGCTTCTTTCCAAATGGAAGCACTCAAGTGCCCCTCCCCTTTCATAGTTAAGCCGTCCGGCTTAAGAATGACGTGCACTAAATTTCTACTGTAATGAAAAGAGAGACCGACTAGCATGTATATTTATGTTCAGTTTGATAACTAGATTGACTCATTTTGTGACCTTACTCAATTCTCCTCTCCTTAGAGTAGAATATCGTCTTTCTTTTATTATTGTATAAAATATTAAAAAAGAGAAACATAAAACCATGCACTTCTATCAAAATTTCTAATTAATTAAGACAAAATAATTTTTCATAAAACATTTAAGAGCAATTAATTTAAAATAAAAAAGATAGAAGAAAGTACTTCATCTGTGGCACTTAGTACTACGGTCTAGTAGTATTCCTTTTCATTTGTAAGTTGATTCTCGCCAAAGGTGAATTCGAACCAACTTATTATGGCTAACCCATTGTGAGACTTACCTCATTCCCCCACCCCTCAGTGTAGATAATATCGTATATATGTAAAAGTAAAGTTTGGTAAAACCTTTGTTTTTAAAAGCATAATATCCCCTCGCTGGAAAACATGTATGGTTTATGAAAATACATCATACTCTTTGGTATGATCTTCAAAATACTATAATAGTAATACGGGTACTCCTTGAAAACCAATGGTAGAACAATATTGGATTGCTCGAAAACAAGACTAAATGCTCATCCATATATAAACACACAAACCCAAGTAGATAGTCTAAGAGGACAAGCTAGGTATATAAAAGAATACGCTAAGTACTATAGTGACGCGAGTCATAACGCTAATTGTTGTGGACAAAGCGCCTCATACACAAGTCCTAGTTGCCTAGTGCAACCTAGAACATGCTACTACCTACAATGAATCTAAAGTTGAGTAGTGGTACTGGGTGTGAACCTCCAAATGTCAAAGCTAGTTCTAGCCCTGGGACTGAGTACTAATACATGGGTGCTCTATATCTACTGACGAACAACAATAAAAGAAATGTATGGCAAATATAATATGGTTGTTCTACCTCCAACAATCACATATTATATAAGTCATGTTAATAATTTAAAGAAAGCAGTGAAAATCATATATAGACCCACACGCTCACCGATAAGTAGCTGGGTCGTAGCCTCCTTGCCCTAGATAGCCCTGGTAATCCTCTGAATAAGTCTTGCTTATATGAGATATCATTATAGTAATGATTGAACTCATAGAGATTACAAATTAAACTAATTAACGATATTTATCCCTTGTTTTCTCAATTCGGAGGTCCGAAATAATTCGAAAAATACCACATGTACTGCCACTAGGTAGTACGCATTGTCACAAGTTACCTCGTCTCGACAGAAGTCGAAAAAGATGCTCTATATGCCTGCACGTGAGGCCTACACTCGGCTCACTCTCACCACACGCGAGGGTTAAAGTCTCAGTCAACTCAAACGGTTAACTAACAACATCAGTTGACACCGTTAGATTTAATGAAAAATACTTGTATCTTCGTTAAATCTAACAAAATATTCCTAACGACATTAAAAGAATATACCTGAGAATATTCTCGGTATGGACCAGGTTTGAACTGAATTTGCTGACGTCAGGATTGGCCCGGACCGGGTTCGTTGACATTAGCCCTGTTGTATTTTCTGAGGATTTCGACAGATCTTCTTCCTGAGCTCGCTGCGCCTCAGTCGTTGGTCCCCCGCCGATTTTGAGGGTATATTTGGGTTCGTGGAGTTGATACGATGCCAATGAAAATGGTTTCGAGGAAAGTTGCTTTGTTGTTTGGCTGAAATGTCTCGTCGGCTCTCGGTTTTCTCGCTGGAAAACTAGGGAAACTTCCCCTTCTTCGATCTACATCAAATCTCCACCAAATCAAGCAAATGACATATGAAAATTCCTCTACTCAACAAGAGGAATCTAATGGTAGTAGTTAGAAACCTCACCTTAGTCTGGATTGGCGAGAATATCGTTGGGGAGGTTAGATTCTTCCATGTGCGATTTTCATCGAATGACGAGGAGTTTGGGCGATCAGTTAGTACCGTTGAGTTTAGGGCGTCGAGGACGAATAAAGTGGTGGTGGTGGTTTGGCTCGGTTTAAAGAAAGTGGTGTGGTCACTATTTGTCTATGGGTGAGTGTTTCACGGGAAAGAAGAAGAAAAAAGAGAGAGAAAGAGAAAGTGTGAGCTGAGAGAATGACGGGAGAGAAAAGAGAGGAGAGATATTTTGGTTTAGGTATGAGGAACTTCACAAAGCCGGATTTCTATTAATAGAAAGAGCTGTGAATTTCAAACCACACACGCACAATCATATGGCACACAGTGCCAAACACTGTACACTCCGTGTAAATATTTAGCATGCATGTGTCCAAAATATCCCTTCAAAAATTATTTTATAACAAACTTTTGACAGGATGTTACAGTGCTACTTATGAATAATGGGATCGATTAATTGCAACCTTGTATTAGGTAATTTGATTTGGATAATCAACATATTTGAATTAAATTAATAATATTTGGTTTTTTTTTTTAATCACAAATGGTCTATAAGATTGACCAAACTCATCATTTTGGTCTCTCAATTTGAAAATGGTCAATGTTGTCCTTGAAATTCACTACCTCACATCAATTTAGTCCATGTCATTCAAATCTATCAATTTTTTTGTTAATTTGCTGACGTGGTGCACATGAAGCTCACACAATCTGGTGCCATGTGAAGATAAAAAAAAAAAAAAAACACTTTCTAAAAAGTAAGTCCCTCTTTTCCTATCGGATCAACTCCAATGGTTGCCCACAAAATTTAGGCCTTAGGCCCAAAATACTTTCTTTTTTTCTTCCAATGATAGGGGCCTAAAATTAGTTTGAAAATGGATCACGAGGTTTCAATTTTATCACTTTACACCCCCAACGTTTTAAAATTTGTCCAATTTATACCTTATGTTAAGTTGACCGTTTGGTCAACAGTTAAACCATGGCGTGGCATTTTGAAGGATCCACCTTAAAAATAGTCCAATGAAAAACAAATATGCCCAACTGACCCACTTTCATTATTTATTCATTAAAACAAATGGTAAGAAGAATAAAAAAAAACTTTGAAATTCTAAAAACCGTATAACAGACGCTAAAAAACATATGAGCTATACGACTTCTCACTTCTCACTTCTTCTCTCTTAGACTCTCATGCTTCCATCTAATCAATCAATTCATCCGAACGTTGGGGTGGTTTTTTCCTTTTCTTTGCCTTCTGTCATTAATTTTTCTCAAATCTTTATCAAAACTTTATAAAAAATTTTAGGATTGGCACGAAGAAGCTTTATGCTTTCTTCATAAAAAATCAAACCTTCACAATCACAGACTCACATACATGGGGAAGAGAAGTTTTCTGCTTGATGCTTCCGTGCTTTCCTACTGGTAAAACCCTAATCTTCTTCCTTCCTTCAAATCTTCTTGAATTTTGATGCTAAGTAGGAGATGTAAATGTGTATCTGATTATGCCTCTTTAAAATTTTCTTTTTATAAAGCTGTTTACAATTTTTTTTTATTTGATTTAAAGTAATTCTTCAATCTCAATGCATCAAGTTTGTGAATTGTGAGTTGTGGATTGTGGATTTTTGATATCAACATCAGAATTCTAAGCATGAATTCAGGTTTTATTGCTTGATGTTTAAGTTTCCTAAAACCATTGTTTGTGTTGTGTGCTCTTAGTATAAATATGTTTCCTAGGAAACGTGAGTATGGCAGTCAGAAAAGAAACAAGAGAAAAAGATTAGAACAAATAACTCAATCCCAAAAAAGGAGCTCTTGATAAGTTTATTTGCAACTCTGAAGTAACTGTAATACTATATGATGACAGTTTGTTAAATTTTTTTACTTGTTTGTGTTTCATTATCAACAAATAGACAATGAATTATCATGTACTTTTCTATATTAGCAACATAAAAATCATATGTTTTTCGTTCACATAAAAAATGATTTATCTTTCGATATTAAAGGGGCCTTCTTCCAAGTTGATGTTGTTGCCTATGAGAGGGTCATATACCAATTATTTAACTCATTTTAAACCTTACTTTTGTACCTCAAACATAAATTTGAGAAGCTGGTACTAGGATTTAGAGAGAGACATGCCAATTCAACCCAGTTATGCTGAAGAAGGTGCACAGTAAAAGAAGGTTTTGTGATAAACAGAGTTTTTTTTCCGAGTTTTTATGCAGAGCGGCATAACTTAAAAAGACAATGAGCATTGGTTAAAAAAATTTAAAAATAAAGGCAAGAATTCGTTAAAAAAATAAAAATAAAAGAGAGGTACTTGATAATTGAATCCCATACCGCAACAACATCAACTTGGAACTTATAAATCCAAAAAAAGCAACAGTTCCAAACTGTTCCAAACTTCACATCCACCAAAATATCACATGTCCTTAAGTTGGCATGCCCCTTTTGACCACAGTGACCGCATTTGAGGGACTTTTGTTTGGTGGCAAGCCTTCTTAGGCCTTCCAGCTTGTTTGGAGTATGAAGGAGGCATACATGGTGGGAAGTCGAGTTCTATCCCACAAGTCCATTCCAGTCATAGGGCTAATGAGGTGGTCATATGTCCTCAAGTAAGTTGAAGTATAACCCAACCCATTTTGCTACAGATTTTTATCAAAATCAATGTTTTTTCTTTTGATTTTTACCCAAAACCAAAAGAACCCACATCTCTTTCCAAGTCACTCTCTAATTTTTTTTTCGATTTCAAATTCTCAGATTTAGTTTAGATACATACTTAATACTTTGCTAATTGCTACTAGAGAACAATTCATTGTATCAACGACGTCGAGAGAAGGTAGAACAACATGAAGTGAACCTTAGAACATTTCTAACTTCATTCCAGAATAACAAGACGCGCTTTGAATTCCATCCGTAGGCTTGCACCCAAGTTGAAAAACAAAGGGATATACACGAATTGCAGCCGACTGTAAACAAGTATTCAGTATTCACAAACAATTTCGTATACAATTTTACAGCTTAAAACACAAATAGTTTGACTAAATGCTTGAACATGCATTTGTCAGTTTGAACCATGACATTTGTATCCAATAGAAAACACAACTAGTACTTTCTCCAAAAATGATACCTATGCTCTTGAAGAACCACCATGAACTCTCTCAACGTGCTCTACAAGTGCTACTGGATCATGAAATCCTTTACTACATTTAGGGCAGGCATCGATTGTCACCTTCTTCGCCCCAGCTCGGTTGCCACCTTTCTCATGGACTTTTTCTACATGGTCTACTAGAGTGGTGACTGAGGAAAACTTAGCGCTACACTGTGGACACACCTCAATTTGGCCGTTTCTGCTCTCACTGCTGCTGCTCTGCCCTGTTCCATCCTTTCCTATCTGCCACTTTTGGCTAAGTTCACTACTCAGTTTTGCCACACTCGCTTCTGCTGAGGCTCGAAAAGATGAAGCTGCACTAAGAAAGCTACCCCAATTTGGGGAGGATGCGGCAGGAGCATGACTTGGTTTTGACACTTCTTTCCTACTCCTACTTAAATAGCCCAGAAAGGGAAATCCTGCTTCTGGTTTCTTGGGTCCAGGACACTTGTGATCAGGTCCAAATCGGTGCTTCAAACAGTGGTCTACCGTGCAATCCCTGCACTTGATTGTATTGGAGAATGTTAAGATCTCCTTGCAGCCAGGGACAGGGCATTTTTTCTTCTTTGTGGCTTTCTCATAATTAGAAGGGTCGCAATCAGTGTTAACATGTCTCTCCCATGTAATGTTTGGATCTTCATCGGGAATCAGATGAACTCCTTTGGCACAGAGGGGACAGATGACAACAGTGACATTTTTTCGGTCACCTTTCGGACAATTATGCTTAATGTAGCTTCTATGCTCCAAACAAAATACCTACATAATGTCAGGCTTGCGTCAGAATGAAGAATCAAATATTCCTGAGAAGCAGAAATAATGCAGGTGAATGGTAATCCACAATTTGGGAAGATGGAAGGATGGTAGAAAGATTGAAGACTACGCTATTGTATCAACCCAATTAATAAGACTTTGTTGGCCCAAAAAACTTGAAGTAAACAAGACTTTAGGAATCAAATGGAAAACGTTCCAACCCCTAGTTATCTTTGGTTGCCATAAACCTATTGCATTTTAAAATTTGGTGAAAAACATCTCGAAAGATATACATGATCCATCACACCACCATTCCGGAAGAAAGAGGGTGCAAAACATTTCACTTCCCTTTTCATCAGTTTGTTAATTTCAAACAATTTCCACCGTTTATATTCTCGGAAACATACCACTTCGGAGAGTAATCTAAATGCATGAAGCTACGACATCAATTTATTCCCAGTACACAACTTTAGCACCTTGATATTTAACATCACATACGTAAATATTCAGTAACGTACTTGCAATTCAATTAAATCCATACATAGCGCCATGCACACCAATTTAACATGAATCCGAAACAAAAATTCATATCAAAAGAAAATACAGTGCAGGAATGAAATATCACCCTATAAAGTTAAAAGGTTTCAACTCAAGCAAATGCCAGGATCGGAAATTTATTGTAAGTTTCCAAACAATGTTGACATAAATTGTCAACCTTTCGAACTTTAACAAGATAAATATATTCCGGCATTTCATCCTTTTCCTTTTCCAAGAAATACAAATTCATAATCCAATCCAATGTGCATTCACACCCATTTTGCGTTTTCCTCAAAATTTGAAAATTTCCCTTCTTTTTTTTCTGGGCAATTCTACTTTTCCTCAGCAACCAAACAGAGTATAATTAATTATCTCCCCCAAAGAATCAACAAAATTTGAGATTTTCCCATAACCAAAATCTAAATTTCAAAACACAAAGCACATTCGATATTCATGAACGTATAAAATTTCACAGATAGAGAGAGGGGACCTGATGGCAGCTATCGCAGGTGAAGGGCAAGAAATCGATCTGCTGGCACTCGGCGACGTAGCAATGCCTACCCAGATCTGGGAATTCCGGAGTTCCCATCCGAATTTTTTACGCAGAGCAGTAGAAGCTTCCCCAACAATCAACGGAATGTGTTGGAAATGTAGAATCGACGGGATTATTTAGTCCCGGGATTTGTTGAGAGACGGCGGAATCGGAATTGGAATTGGATTGTCCGAAGGTTTGGATTGGAATTTTGGCTTCCGCGGATAGAGAGAGAGACACCGAATCCGCGGAATCCCAAGTCCACGCCCGCCCAAGTTTTCTTTTCTCCCCAAGAGAAAAGACGGAGTCAATGCAAGTCGCCCCCCGAGAAATTTCTTGACAAACCAAAAGGACGAAGAAAAACTTTAAAAAAAGAAAAGAAAAAAAAACAGAAATTGGAAGTTTTGGGCTTGAATAGATTAGAAAAGCAGTGACGCTGGGCCCATGGGCTTAGTAAAACTAAATATGCGGACTGGAGTCTTTGTAGAAGTGAGAAGGGTGTGTGTTTGTAAGTGCTTTTAAAATGACCGAAAATTCTTTTGATAAAAGTAATTTTAAAACCAATTCTTGATAAAAATACAAGTGAATCTTGAAAAGAAACTTGAAGTGTTTCCTCCAAAATGCACTCCATGTGTCTTTGGATGTACTTTTAAAATGATTGAAAATGCTTTTGAAACCAATCATTGATAAAAATGCACGTGGATTCTAGAAAAACTTCCTGCAAGAAGCACATAATTGGTGCTTCTTCCAAAATATATGTGAATTGTGAATTATGACTTTTATATCAACTTTTTAGTACGCTTATTTGTTTGAGTTTCTATATTGGAGGGGATGATTCAAACTTAGGTGCATGAGAGAAATGCACGTGGATTCTAGAAAAACTTTCTGTAATAAGCACATAATTGGCGTTTCTTCCAAAATGTATGTGAATTGTAAGTAATGTATGCTCAGTGTATAAACATCATAATTCACAAACCGTCATGTTCTTAATCATCATTAAAAGGTTCTTTATGCAAAAAGTCTATAAATTTAAAAATCGTTTAGATCATGAGTTTACTTCTCTTGCTACCCACTTCGATTTCAGGTTGCCCAAAATAATCGTTGTTTGAGAACTATAGTAAACTCTTGTTCTTAATCTTCCACACCGTATATAACCAACTTCAACTGGCAAGCATCGACTGTACAGACTAGGCTTCCGTTTATGCATGTTGGCCTTGTTCCTACATCGATCATCAAATCAGATCACTATGGCTAATAGTTGGTGAGGGATTTCCAAGCAAGAAATTGAGAGGCTAAATTAATAAGGAATGGACTACAAAATGTTGGATGGAAAAGATTAGAAATGGTCTTCATAAGTATTACAAAGGCATATCAGAGAGATTATTAAATGACTCTGTCGTACGGTTTGCGAATCCCTCTCACATGTCTTTGTCATACTCATAGACATCATTTGTAATTCCTTCTATCTAACATTTTGTGGTCAAATCTTTAACTTAGCCTGAATTCCTTAGGGCTATTAGATCTTTCATTCAAATATAGCCTATATAATCAGTTCCGGGGCATTTGATTTCTACGTAATCATATTTGGTTTGAGAGCAACTTTTCTTCCATGTATTATGCCAAGTGCTGGTTAGTAGCTTGGTTTTGTGACTCGGCTCTAGTGTGTTTTTCAAGTTATAACTCCTCCTCTTCAGTGTTGCCTATTTTCGCTTTATTAGTTATCTCGCCGCTCTCTATTGTGGCTCCATCCTTTATTCCAATCCATTGGAAGTTGCCTATGACAGATTGGCTCAAGGTCAATATTGATGGGTCTTGTGCTAATGGACGTGCTAGTTTTAGGGAAATCTTTCGCTCATCGGAGGGTAGTGTGTTTGGTGCTTTCGTATCAAATACATAATTTGTAAGTTCAATTGCTGCTGAAATTCTTACCCTCATTGAGCATGTGCGTGTTGCTTAGGTCAGAGATTGGAAGCATATATGGATTGAAACAGACTCCAAGTTAGTTCTTCATTATCTTTTCAAGGTGCCTAATTCGGTCCCCTGATTTCTTATGGTGGATTGGAAGAATTGTCTATGGCATCTTTGTCAAATGCGTTTTATTTGCACACATATCTATCGAGAAGGAAATCAAGTTGCAGATGCCTTAGCTTCATTTGGGGCACAAAATTACACTTCTCATTGGTGGTGTACGCTTCCGGCACTTATAGCTTTTATCTTATTATCGTTTTCATTGATCTTTCTGTCTTTGAGGGTCTTGGCTTCGTCTCCTCACTTGTTTCTTTTTATATTATTTAAATAAAATTTCAAAAATGAAGAACAAGGAGTCGTTCTATCGGAAAGTTAGCCTTTTTTTAAGTTGAAGTTAAAAGACTTAAAAAGTCACTTCAAAAGAGCAAAAATATCTTATATGGTGACTGATACTGTGTATGTTTTGAAGCTCATGTGCCAAAAAAGACATCCATACATACATCTTTTGGAACTTTAGCATGCATGCTCAATATCAGCTTTTGAAAAGCAACGGTCAGATGGTTTGAAATTAAATCCCTGCACTACCTTTTCTGTATAATATTAGAAGAATTCTTCATTTTTAGACCGTTTTAGGACGTTGTAAAAGCATTTGGTTGTTGAAAAGGTGGTAAAGAGATCCATGCCTAAGGCTAAGGCACCCAACATGATCAAGTAGTGCTGAAAGCTATGATGTCTTATGATCAAAGTAGCGCATTGGTGAAAAATGGACGAGGGTTTTTACACTCTCAGTTTATACCTTTGTACTCTTTCCTCTTATTTTTGTGCTTTGGTAGTTAAGTATATAAAACAAGAGGAGGAGCGCACCTGCTTGGCGGTGTGAAAATCGCATCACAATTACAATGGAGGTTCACTTCAATATGTTTTACTGGCGGGGAATGCGAAAATCGCATTACAATAGAAGTTCACAAAATTGATAACTTATTAACACTCTCTAATAGAAATGTATTAAAAAATATGTCAGTTTTGTGTGTCTAAAATAACGTTACTCTAAAATTAACAATAGAAGACAAGAAATTGAACAACAATGGTGTGGAACTGGAGGGATGAAAAAAAAAGGTTTAGTGAAAAGCAAATTCATGTAATTAATTAGGAAACACACACAATATTATAACTTGTACTGCAATTCCTACTCAGTAAAGTTATTTTACCCTCCTTAAGCACATGTGGTAAATGGTAATAAACCCATCTATATATGTTCTATGATTAATGATTAACAAATGAGAATAGGATTACACCTTACCTTTTAATATAGTTTCTTGTAGTGCCTCATATAATTATACATATAATTTATGACGTGATCCATATTTCATTTCTTTGCTTCTTCTGTTGCTGCAGCTGGCGTGGATTCTTGTGCAGGGGAGTGTTCTGGTGAGACTCCACCGTCAATGCAACTCCTACACTTGCTCTCAACCCATCCTTCAATATCATGCTCACCGCTGCCACCAAGATGCCTTCCACCACATAGCCGAGCCACCATCCCTGCAATCACACCTACTATTGTGATCACTGCTAAAACCACCACCAGTGTCTCGATCGATGTATGCGTGTAGCGGCTACTACTACTTGAGTCCACCACTATTGCCGGCGGTGCCCCAACTTGTGGTGGCGGAAGCTGATAGTCTAGCAGCCTTGCCTTTGGAGTCCCCATGACCACGAACATGAACATGTACTAATATAAATTTTCTTAGCTAGTGAGGTTATGAGGAGGACGAAATTACCTGAAGAAAGAAAATAAGTCTAGGGTTTGTAGATTAGAACATTGTTTATTGGAAGGTAAATGGTACAAGACAATTGTAGTATAATCTAGAAATAAGCAAATGAGACCATGAAAGAGGTGCTATAAAGGCTTAGACTGAGAAAATGGGACTATACAAGAAGGTATGGAAATGGTAGAAATGAAAAAACCAAGTGATGCGATGGATTAATGATGCACAGAGAGAGAGAGAGAGAGAGAGAGAGAGAGAGGGGCAGCGCTCTTCTACTTTGGATCTTCTTTATGTTATTATTTCACTTCTCTGTCATTTGGATACTTTTTTAGCTTTTGATTTCTTTTTCAGTTGGTGTGATTTGAGAATTTTTAATGGGTTATGCTATTCACACACTCTTGTTAATTTTTTTATTTAAGATCTTCTTCAATTTATTCGATTCGACTGCGAAAATTAAAAAATGTGTGTGAAAAGTAAAAAATAACGGTGAATAGCATAACCGTTTTTAATTCTTCAATGTACAAAAAATAAATACCAAGATTAAAAGTAGAGAATTTAAAAAATCAAATGTAACAACTAAATCATATTAACCGCTAAATATTATGCGGCATTGAAGCCACGCTCATGTTGGGCCAAACTGTCTTCAAATTTGACACCTTATTTTATATAAGCATTGAAGCATTGAGGATTTTCACAACATGTCAGTGTTGTCTTGTTAGATTTGCTCTGTGATCCTAAAGCTGAAAGCGGAGATAACTTTCTTTTTTCTTCCCAATTTGTCCATAGTGGTATCACATGTTAATGTCCCAACCAACCAAGAACCAAGAACCAAGAACCCATTCATATTTCTATTATATATGTGAGAACTGTATATTGCTCTCTCTCTCACACACACATATAATAACTAGTTGGCTTCTAATGTGTCGTCATCTGGGAAAAGTTTGACAAGCATATAATAACTGAACACTATTTGGTTCTTTATATGTAAAGAGTCATTATTTTTTATATGATGATCTGACATTATTTCACTGTACAAATGTTATAATATGAACCGTTCATTATCTTTATATATCATTTTTAGAAAACTTCGTTCAATTTAGGGACTATTTAGTAATCTATATGAATAAAATTAGTTGACATTTAATCATGAATGTGTTACTTGTTACTATGACTTTTGATTTGTTCGATACATATGGAAGGTCTCCAAATTAATTGAAATTTTCTAGAGATGGTCTTTAAATGATGATATAGAGTATGAACTGTGGTAGCAAAAATCCGTCACTTGATGATTTGATGAACTTGTACGTACAAACTAAAATAAACACTTTTGGTTAAGGCCAAAACCATGCGCCCAATGAAGTTGGCCCCCGGGGAGGGGGAGGGTTTGGGCCAATGAACTTCCGATCCCTAAGTCAGTTCTCTGAAAAAAGAGAGAAAATTAAGGTTTAGTTGCGTAGAGCCAACTTACTTGAAAAATGTGTAGAATGGAGTATTTATAGAGCTTAGGGCCAACCACATGTGTAGGATTTATCATGTCATGGGTCGGCGTCCGATTGGCCAGGTTGTGTCATTTGTTGGATGGAGAAGGAAATAATTCCATAAATATTATTAATTAAATAAATAAATAATATCTTAAAATTATCCTTGGAGAATCCTAATTAATTAGGATAGGAATTCCTTGATTAAAGAAATTGGTCTTCAAATAAGAAACCTTTAAAGAGGGAATTAGATATTAATACCTCATTAAATTCCTTGCATTTATCTTTGCTGCCAAGGGCAACGGAGAGTGGAGAAATCACAGTGAGCAACTCAGAAGTCTTGAAGGTTAAGCATCGCGTGGAGAGAAGTGTAGACTTCACCATTTAATGAGGGCATCTTCGTCAATCTTGAGAAGTTGTCCATGTGTCATCTACATAAATATCTTTATTATTTTTGGCCTTAGGAGTGCTAGTTACTTGCACAACTTATAAGTTTCAAGTAAGTTGCTTGAAAGTTTGTTGCGAAATTTTTAGCCTTAGGAGTGCTAGCTACTTGCACAGCTTATATCGAAGCAAACGCTCTCAGTCGAGGTGCCCTAAGAGTGAATTACTGTTTTGCGAGGTGTTGTGTTGCTGAGCTTGTTGTATGCTGCTGCCCCCAAACCGTTTGTTGTTAGCCACCATGTGTTGCTAGCGTATGCCATGTGCAGCTGGTACGCCACATGTTGGTCTTGCTGTTGAAACTTTACTGTTAGGCACTGGTCACCATGTGTTGCCGGCGTATCTGGTGCACCATAAGCTAGAATGGAGAGGTCAAAATTGTTTGAACCACACTGATTGTCAGTTCTATTTGCTTGGACTTAGGTCGTTTTCCATGGGAACCCGTTTGTGTGACTGATGTGAGGTTTCATGGGCAGATGTAAGTGAGCCTTACGAAACAGCGCTCCGTGTGTATTGGCCATATATCCTGTGAGCTGCGTAGCCTGTAGCACATCATGTTTAGGTTATGTGGGAACACGAAATTTGCTTGCCAGACACGAAAATGGCGTTTGGCCGTGTGAAATTTCGTGGGTAGCTGTAGCTACACCTTATGCCACTGGTCCATTGAACTACATAGCACAACATGGTAAGGCCCCGTGTAGACACGAGATTCTCCTAACTAAACACAATCCGTGTGAACAATTGTATCGGAATTCGTGGGAACTGTTCAAGGAACGCGCTGCACTTATGCTTTTCCCATTATAGAAGCCGGGTGCTCTCGGATTCGGCTAGAGGTAAGAATCCTTCAGTTAGCTAAGTCTAGTATGGGGCTCCCAAGAGTTGACTATGATGGCTAATTCTAGGTGATGTCGTCGCAAGTTGTTGTGCCTACAGTGAAACTGGAGTAGCTAACCCATCCACGTCTGAATATCCAAAATTTTTACCCTTTCCCAGGGTGAGAGCATACCCGTAGGATGTTGGAGAATTGGTTTATTCTCTTGCGTTGGTCGTGTTGTTGACTTGTTGAGATACTTGTTGCAACTGCCTTCATGCGTCAACTCCTCAAGGTATTGCTTCCACTTTAGGCATCTGTTGGTAGCATGACATGGTCCCAGATGGAATGCACAATACTTCGTCTGATCTAGCTTGGTAAGATCACCCTTCATAGGTGGTGGCAACTTAAACTAAGGTTCGTCCTTAAGTTCATGAGCAATTTGGCTAATTAGAACTGTGTACTTGGTGAATGTCTTGGGCATCGAGTCTTCCTCTGTTGAGGAATGATCTCTACATTTGTTTCCTGGCTCAACCTTGTTGGACTGCTTGGCCTTGCCCCATAGTGCATGCTTTTCTGCCAAAGCATACAAAGCTGTCAAGGTTAGATCCTCGCCCATGATCAGTTTTCAGAATCGGAAGTGCTCTGCTGAAAGTCCAATTTTTAATGCTGCTTTCGCGATCTTTTCATCTCAGCCAAAGATCTTCTCCTTCTCTGCCTTGAACCTTCGTACATAGTTGTAGAGGGACTCATTTGAATCATTCTTGTTGTTGAAAAGGTGGTCGAAGTCTTTCTTGATAGTGCGGTAAGACGTCAAAGATCTTGGTCTTTTGTGAAAACCAAGGAAAGCTCGTTAAAGATGGGATGGAACGTGGCGCCAAGGTGTGGAACCAGTCTTGTGCCTAGCCTTGCAGAGTGACGTCAAAGATCTTGTACATGAGTTCGTCACTGCTACGGTAGAAAACCATTGCGTTGTGGTAATGCTTCAGTTGTAACTATGGGTCATCGTCTCCCTTGAACGGGGTGAAATATGGCATAGTAAACTTACGGGGTGGCTCCATCCACTCGATCTCGTCAGTGAATGGTGACATGCTCATGTTGGTTAAGTTTTGGCGAATGACTTCATTCGCCGCCTAGATGCACTAAAATTCGAGCAGTCGTTTGTCCAAGAGCCTTTTTACTTAGTCCCGGATTTGCTTTTGTTGAGGTAATGTTGCCTCAGGCTGCCCTATGAGACCGTCTACAGGTTTGTGTTACTTTTCCCAGTGGTCTACTTGTTTATGCTGCGACTGCAGGTCAAATGGTTCATCTCTAGTTGGAGAGTAAGCTGCTTGTGATCGCGCCTGGCAATAAGAGCCTGTTGAAATTAATCTGGAGCTTGAGGTAATTTCTATTCCCCGTGCTGCCTACTCCAGTGTGAGATAGGAGAAGATCCGTGTGAGCTAAGTTGCCTATGAACACTGTGTCTGGCTTCAGGTCTTGAGTGTTCTTTAGATCATGGACTTTATAGTGAATGTACAATTACCCGAGGGCCAAGTCAATAGTGAACGTTTCTCAATGCAATAAGGCAGGAGAAGACGTTTTTGCAAAAGTTAAGGCGAGAGTGCACACTACCAGAAGGAAGTTTCTTTATCATCAGCTCTTGTCTTGCTTCGGGAAACCTCAAGAGCGCGTTGCAAGTCAATATGCTCAAAGAGTTGGCTCATTAGAGTGGTCTATTGCGCGAGGGCGCTTGTCAAGTCTGCAACCTGCTTGGATATGTTTGGATCACTATTAGTAGTTGAGAGACCATGTTGATCTACATATCTACTAGTGGTGGAAGTGTAATGGATGACATGCATAAAATTTGAGAAGGGACTGATCAAATCAGTCGAAAAATAGGGTGAAAGAACCCTTGGTTCAGCCACTGGTTCTCCAGTTAAGCCCACCAGTCTGGTCTGAATTTGATCCGGTTTGAGGACATGGGCTCAGTTTGGTTGAACCGACCTGGAGGCCAGTTTGGGCGCTGGCCAGGTCGAATGAGCACTAGTCTCTGGCATTGGAGCGGGCAAAGGAGAGAACCACGGTCGACCCTTAGGGCTGGATCACACTAGGCTTGCGCATTGTGGCCTGCATACTTGGCTGGGCCTTCGTTGCGCCATGAGCTTGGAAGGCGCTGGAACAAGCTGGCTCATATGAGCCTCTATTGCTTCGACTAATTCGTAGGCCTGTGTGCCTAGGGCTTGGCCTAGAGCTGCAAGATTGGATGTGATGGCTGCAGTGGCAGCAGTGATGGTTGGTGGAGGTGGCAGCCGTTTAGCCTCTGCGTTCAACCGCGTAGAGCTACGGAGTGGGGCGAGGATGGGGCCACCCTGTTGACACCATTCTCCGTTCCATGTTATTACACGTAAAGGATGCCGTTTGTTGTGGTTTCCAAATTTGCTACCAAATTCTCTGAGAACGAGTCCAAAAATTTGGGAACGTATGTGAAAATTGAAAACGGGAAATTCAAGAAAAAGATTTTTGTGAGAGTTTCGTTAGGATTTGTCTCTAGCTCTCAATGAAAGCACCAATTTGTGGTAGCAAAAATCTGTTGCTTGATGATTTGACGAACTTGTACCTCCAAAACAAATTAAACACCTTTAGTTAAGGCCAAGACTATGCGCCCAACGAAATGAGGAGGGGAGGGTAGGCCAATGAGCCTTTGATGCCTAAGTCATTTCTCTAAAAAGAGAAAGAATTAGGGTTTAGTTGCGTAGAGCTAACTTACTTGAGAAGTGTGTAGAATGAAGTATTTATAGAGCTTAGGGCCGACGGCATGTGTAGGGTTTGCCATGCCATGTGTCGGCTTCCGATTGGCCAATGTGTGTCATCCGTTGGATGGAGGAGGAAATAATTCCAAAGATGCTATTAATTAAATAAATAATACCTTGAAATTATCCTTGGCAAATCCTAATTAATTAGGATGGAGATTCCTTGATTAAAGAAATTGGTCTTCAAATAAGAAACCTTTAAAGGGTGAATTAGTTATTAATTCCTCCTTAAAATCCTTGCATATATCTCTGTTACTAAGGGTAACGAAGCTTGAAAAAATCATTGTGAGCAGCTCAAGACGTCTTGAAGGTTGAGCAACGCGTGGAGAGAAGTGTGGACTTTGTCATATAATGAGGCATTTTCATTAATCTCGAGTAGTTGTCCACGTGTTTTCTCCATAAATTTTCATATTATTTTTGGCTCCATGAACAATTCCAATTCTGATACTTGTAGAATAAAATAGTGCCACGTCGCGGAATAATGAAGAAAAACTTGATGAGGTAATAAAAATAAGAAAAACATACATATTATCCTTATTGAACCGTGGAAAAAGTTGAAAAACTTGATGAGGTAATAAAAATAAGAAAAACATACATATTATCCTTATTGAACCGTGGAAAAAGTTGTATGTGACTGTTGATTTAGGTCGCTGTATACCGATGTGGTGACCCAGTCCACTTTTATAATCATGCCTTCTGTAAATATTTTGCCAGCATGAAATCCATTTCATTCAAAATGTGGAAACTTTTTATTCTGGCCGTTTCATAAATCAAGTCTTGGCCAGCATGACGCCAATGCCATATACCTACTGTATACAATACTCAAAGCAGATAGCATGCTCTAAATTATAATTGCCACAATATTTTTATTTGTTTATCTTTTTGCAGAAAATATGGAGTTACATATTCTGGAAAGTACCGTATGTGAAACAGTTGGCTGTAATTGGTTTTGTAGAATTGTATGATTTGTATTGATAGCACAAGGTGCATATGTATACAAGTGTATGACTTTGAGGCCAAGAATACAAGTCATGAAGGACAAGAATATAATTACAATAAGGAAATTATATCAAATTATAATATAAGAAGGTCTAGAATCCTTGTGTGATACTCTTCTAATAGTTTTAGTTGACGTATGTATCAAATAAATGAATCATTTATCAAGAAAATGTTAATTGCTATTACTAATACAAGCGAATTTTTTTATACACAACAACAAAATGCAAGACAACATAAATACATATTATACAGCTAGTACGCTAATAGAAAATAGTTACATTAATAATGGATAAAAGGAATTTCCAAAGTATTTTTCATCAGTACAATATAATTTCTGCTTGTGTTCATATATATTGGCAAGTTTCATATTGCCCTTCTTCTAATTTAGGACAAAATGGGGAAACAACTCCAATGCTAGTCGCATTAACATTGTTGCATAGAGCTTTACTTGTTTTCCTTCCTTCGTGTTCAAGGTTAGTATCTTGCAACACAATTCCCAGACAAGGGAAGCTCTTGCTGCAATCGAATTTTATAGCAACATCTGAAGCACTTGTGCCACTGATGTTTTTGTACACCACATTTTTCACTTGAACTGCTGATCTCTGTGATTGTTATCGAATCAATAGATACGTCATTTTCAATCAAGAAATTAGAAAGTTGGGTTTGGTCTCGTGGTACTTTAATTACCTGTTCTTTGCACCGTTTCTTTCTGTCACAGTAATTTTGGTCTATAATTATGGGGTTGGTAACATTATGCATTTCAATATTCTCAAATCTGATGTTGCTCGCACTTCCTGACCCTCCCTGCATATATCACCTTGTTGGTTTTTGCATGTACTTAGTACTCAAAGCTCAATTAGTACATCTAATTAATTAAAGTATTTTGAAACTCTACCTGCCACGTTTTGATCCGAACTCCATTTGTAGTTCCACAGAGTTTTGCTCCATTCACTGTAATTTCCGAAACATACGCTTTTGAATTTCCAGATCCCAAGCTTCCAATACTGAGGTCACCGTGAAAATTTTTGGACAAGTATTACTATATCAGTACATATATAACAACACCGAAACGTTCTCTTGTCAGTCAGACTGACATGTTATGCTCCCAAACTATCAATCTATAATCGATCAAAATATTTGAATAATCTATATGGTTTGAAAAGAGGGATGTAGTAGCTAGGGTAACAAAATTAAACCTGATTCCATGACCTGGTCCGCAGGTTATGTTCGAAGCTTGCACCATTTTGGATCCATTTACAATTGAAAGACAATCATCACCTAATTAATTAAACACAGTTATACATCATGAGTTAATATTATAGGACACTTGGATGTTTCTATTAAGTACCTGTGGCTATAACACAGCTTGTGATCAATATGTTTTGAGTATCTGTAACATGAATTCCATCGGTGTTGGGGCTTTTTTGTGGTGCAGTTATTGAGAGATTGGAAGCTTCAACGTTCATGCATTTCTGGAAAGACACATGAATTTGTTGTGCGTCTTGAATTTTCAGGTTCTTCACCATCAAATTCTTACACTTATAGAAGGTGAGTGCCTGCAGACAAAATACACGAGTAAAACTAATTCAGAAACAAAGAAAAGAAAATTATCATATACATGTAGAAAGCCCATGCAAATACGTCAAATTTGCACATGGCCGGCTTCAGGGGAGCCCAAATTTTTGTACCCTTAGTTTTTAGCCTAAAAGCGGCCTAAATTCTATCTTAGGAAATAATTTCTACGTACATTTTTTTCACATTTTGCACACCTTTTTTTTTTTTTTTTTTTTATGGACTTTGAATTGAACAAATTAAAGGAGAATCAAGTATCAGAATTAGAAAAGGGCGTGTAGAAAGTGAAAAAGACTGCGTAGAAATTACTCCCCCTATCTTATTTTAGACAAAATAATTATGATTACTTTGATTTGTACCATATTTTTTTCTTGTACAATTTGTACTATATACCACAAAGTGAGACGTTCAATACAATACTGCTATTGGACCAATTTGATGATCACTTCTAATACAGATAGGTCGCATGTAAAGAGGTGATCAATAAGGTGTTGAATGAATGTGGTACAGATAGGGTCATTCCTTTTAGTATAATGTAAATTTTGAAATCCCTAAATATGTCTGTGGGAACATAAAATATTCCGACTAATGGGAACACGCCAATGTATGACTTATCAAACATGACTACTTTGCTCTTGATGGAATACGCAAACCGTTAGTTAAACCCTAAAGAGTTAATGGGCCACATTCTCTACGAAGGCCCTAGAAGCCCACAATCAATAGGCCCTTGAGCCCAATTCATCGCAAACAGTTCAAGTCAATCGCCACGCTACCTGCGCAGATTACCTTGATATGTAATGCGCTTACCTATCAGTCTCTTAGCATAGCAGGATTCACCTAAGCATATTCTAAGAATCTCGGAGGAATATTCCTCCATCGGTATGCAAACTAGGTAACACCCTACTTATAGGTTCAACGAACGTGGATGCTAGGGATAAATCCTTAGTTCTCTACAAATAGTCAAGGCCAGCCACTTTATTCTGGTAATCGAGAACTCTCACCTCACTTTTATTACTTCCTACAGTTTTTTTGACTTAGGCATAGAGACCCTTTGGCGAACAACACACTGGTGTTAGTCCAACTTCGTTTGTCTCTTTCTTTGTCTGTGTAGGTTTTTGCCAATTCAATCCAAGAGGAAAATTTGCTCCCACAAATTGGTGCTTTCATTGAGAATTCTTGAAAAACACTCACGATTATTCATCCAATTGAGCGAAAGTAAAACCCTAAACACAAAACTTCCTTCCCAAATTTCTTATCATTAAAAAAATGGTGGAAACACAAAGATCATCAAGTAGGAATACCGGAGCGGTAGCAGCACCACCGATAACACCACCGTAGAATTCGGCGCCATACATCGCCTAGTTGGAACCGCTCCATGTGGTCCAACCTTCGGGGAACGACAGCTCCCGAGCCATCTCCACTGCGAAAGAAAGGGTGGCCTAAGTTACGATTGTCCCTGTGATACAAATTGGCACCACCGTGAGCCCTACGACACCCACCACCAACGCCACCTTGGCGTCTCATGTCCTCCCGGGTGCGACACTACACCTCGCTCCAAATGCGGCTAAGGTTTCGCAAAAGGAATAACACACTGATGTGCAAAGTGTTCCCAATGATGTTGCAATGAGCTGCACATGATTAGTTTCACACCCTGCCTCTGCGCTCCATACACAACTTTGTTGAGCTATCATTAGTCTTCATCAAAGAATATTTCTCCTACAGAGTGGTTAAGAAGTTGTCCGACAACCTGTTTAGCGTAAGGATAAGCCGAATGAGTCACTCTATGGGTTAATCTAGCGCTTTAAGGCAGAGAAAGCCAATATAGTCAGCTGCGACGAGAC
This sequence comes from Gillenia trifoliata, assembly GCA_018257905.1. Lineage (NCBI taxonomy): Eukaryota > Viridiplantae > Streptophyta > Magnoliopsida > Rosales > Rosaceae > Gillenia > Gillenia trifoliata. Next base: position 52,781 of record JAEHOF010000032.1, on the reverse strand, counting down.
CATTGCCACCATAACATTTAAGAAGGGTCTGTCTGCGGACCACCACTTATATGGTGAAATCGTCATGAAGCCCGGGCGGACCCTGGCCTAAATCCTTAAGGTCGTAAAGCGCCACGCTCTATGGGTCGAGGAAATGAACGCCACCAAGAGCGTGTACCACCTAATGAAGGACTTAGAGCAACCCCGCAAAGGGGCAGACCAAAAAGGGAAGGCCGACCATAAAGAAGATGGCAAGTACAAATCGCAATCGTCAACCAGTGAGTCTTAGTCGAACAAGACGTATAGAAAGTTCCTTATTTCTATCCACCATATTTATGATGCAATCAAGATGAGCCATGGCTTGAGAGTCCACCGACGCAGAAAAACCCCAAAAAGGGAGACCAGTCTCAGTATTTTGCATACCATGGAGTATACGATCATGTGTTGAAGAAATGCTACAAGAAAAGAATTACCTAAAAGGCCATGCAGCAGATTGAGCAAAGTGACGTTGAGAAAGCTTCACCTCATAAGGCAATCTAAATCAACACCATATTGGTAGAGTCTAAACTTCTTAGATACACTTCTAAGGAAAAGAAAAGAAGAATCCAACAGGCCAACCTAGTCTGCTAGGTCTAAGCCATGGATATTTACAACGACGAGGTTGTGGAATTCTCCAAAAAAGATCACTTAGGGATCAACATGCCACACGACAACGCAATAGTCGTCAGCATCCAGATGGCCACTCTGAGGTCTATCGTATTCACATCGACCAAGAAAGCACCATAAACAGCCTTCAACTTTCGGCAGTCCAAAAGATGGGCCTCGAGAAAAATATCCAAAAGCAAGCCATAGTACTTGCAGCCTTTAATGGAAGCATGACCATCACCGTTGGCACTATAGACTTGGATGTATACTCCCTGCCAATAGTTCTGCCTCCAAACTTTCATGGTCATAGATTAGCCATCACCCTACAATGAAATTCTGGGCAGACCATGGTTGAATAAGATCGACGCCACCTCCAACACCAATTGTCTCAAAGTTCGCTTTCCAATACCTAGAGGAGGGGTAGGTGAAATCCGTGGAGATCAAATCAAGGCAACATCACCTGAAGAGTAAGTCATATGCTAAAACTCCCATTCGTATGGTCTGCCCTAGGAGCATAAGTTAACGCTGATTGCTCCCCCTAAAACTCGACTTTGCATGTTCTGCGCTAGGAGTTTGAGATTGAAACCCTCACTTCCAACGATCCGCCCTAGAAACCTGAGGTAAGACTTGGCCTTGCAACCAATCTGCACTTTCATTGACCAGCTATAAAAGTGTTGGGCTAATCTTAACCTCGCTTCTAGTGACCCACTATAGAAGCTTGAGATATGACTTAGCTTCGCATGATCCACTCTTGGAGCTCAAGTTAATATTGATCCTAACTTCCCATGTCAAGCCTAGAAGTTCAAGAGTGAATGGCAATCCCTCACGCGTGCTCAACCATCTCACTTAACGAGATTCAAGACTTTACAACTTCAAAAGTTAGTAAAGAAGATGAAGATGTGCATAGACCGACTCTTAAAGAGGGCATTTGCCACACGCTAGCATCGCTAGCTCGCACCACCCATGTTCACTGCCAACAGACGCCAACAACCCTTCGTGCTAGACAAGCAAGTTATCAACAATTGTCGACAACCGTGCACACCACGATGGCAATGGGCTCCATCACGTGCACCATGGCGTCAACTACATCAACATTAATGGTGTCCATCATCAACTACATCAACACTTGTAAGCTTTCTTAATAGCAATCAAGTTCTCCTCTTCGAAAGAAACTTTGAGACGCTAATACAAATCCTAGAGATCACTATATTTCTTATTAGCAGTGGCATACGCATCATAAAAGCACTCCAACTCTTCCAGCGCGACAGAGAGCTTAGTTTGCTTACCTTTCATAAATTCATTCTTCAACAACTAATCAGTCATGAAGTTTTAATCATGGGCCAACTCTTCATACATGGCAACATTGGCCGACTTCATATCTCTATAAGCCTATGTCATTTCAGCTAGCTTGCTCAAGTTGACAGTTTGCTACTCCTTTTAGAAGGCATTGCTGATTCACGTGACGCTTCATTCTCTGGTGTAGGGAACACCGTAGCTTTGTCTTTTCACTTATTCAGCATGAGCAGACCACCCGGTTGACGCCTTAGAGAACTCAACAGCCAACGCCATTCTATATTCAGCAGGGATGGCCAGTGCACGCCATACCTTTGACATGTTTGGCTTGACAGTGATTTTTTTTTCACGATCCACTATTTTACTAAAACAACACGTTTTAGTTAGTATGGGGGCACTCAGAAGCAGACTATCTTCATTCTAGAAAAAGTTTTGAGAAAAAATACTTACCAGAGTAGGGCATTACGGGGATTTGTAGATCATAATCCTCAATTTCCCAATTGTCGTTAATCTCCAATGGGAACACAAAATATCCAGACTAATGGGAACACGACACGTATATAACTTATCAAATATGACTACTCTTCTCTTAATGGAATACGCAAACTGTTAGTCAAACCCTAAAGGGTTAACATGCCACATACTCTACGAAGGCCCTAGAAGCCCACAATCAACAGGCCCCTGGGTCTAATTTATTGCAAACGGTCCAAGTCAATCGCCATGCGACCTGTGCAAATTGCATTGATATGTAATTGACCTGCCTATTAGTCTCTTAGCATGGCAAGATTCTCTGAAGCATATTCTAGGAATCTCAAAGGAATATTCCTCCATCGATATGCAGACTAAGTAGCACTCTGCTAACAAGTTCAACGAACCTGAATGCTAGGGTTAACTCCTCAGTTCTCTATAAATAGCCAATACCAGCCACTTTATTTTGGTAATCAAGAACTCTCACTTCACTCTTATTACTTCCTACAATCTTTCTAACTTAGGCATCATAAGCCCTTTGGCTAACACCACACTAGTGTTAGCCTAACTCCATGTCTTTTTTATTTTTTTTGTGTGTAGGTTTTTGTCAATTCAATCCGAGGCGGAAATTTGCTCCCACAATGTCCATTTCTTTCCAGCAACAGAATTCCCTTAAAAGAAACTGCGAAAACAAACAAAAAATGGCTGCTACTTTCTTCCCGCTAAACAGCGGGGCTAAACAGCAGAAGAAACAACTAAGAGCCTAAACAAATGGCTCTCCATCTAGAAATACCAAAAAGATCATCCATAAAGGTAAAATAGACAGTAGGAGGAGGGTGCTCAAACTAGTTGTATCCCAGGTCAAAAGAATGGCTCAATTTTGCCAAGCAATCTTCCCGCTAATTTTTGTGTTTACTACACTTGCAAATAAATTTCTATTCAAAATCATTTATAATTCTTGCAGTACTATGAATATTTGTTTTTTAGTTAATATCTGAAAATTGAAAAGAATTTCATGACGTGTCCTTTTCCTTGTTTCCTAACTCAGGTTAGCCAATGCTTCAAATGCTTTAGAAGTGTTTTTTGCATTATAAAACACATTTTAGCACCAATTTCTTACAAAATACTCCCAAATTAACAATAATACATGATCTTTAAAATTGTTTTTTTGCTTTAATGAGGCAATGGGCAATATTGTTGATCAAGATTGAAGACCGCATTAATTTTCTATTTTATTAGCCTATATATATATATAGATATGCTTAGGGACATGAAGTTATATACCGTTGGTGCGTCCTTGCAGGGCTGCAAATCAATATTGAAACACATATAGTCAGCAATAAATTAAACCAAGTACAAGTATCTAATTAAAAACAGAATTATGTTTATGATTATGTTGTGTTAGTAATTAATAAAATACCTTAGATTTATTGGTTTTGCATGAATTTTGCCACCAATTTTGCCCATTGCCATTGATGGCTCCACCACCTTCAACCACTAAATTGGGAACACTGTCAAAGATAAGCCAGTGTCTACCATCTTTGGTGAAGTCAGATTGATCATCAGAAGCTTTTAACGTTCCAATAATCTGAAAATTTTCCAAGAATTTACTTTGTTCAAGTAAACCTAAATCCGAAGCTTCAAACGTCAGTCTACAACTTAATGTGCTTAATTTAACTCACCTGCACTGTAAGTTGAGATTTGCAAGGACCTGAAAATCTAATTTGTTTAAGACGATAGGTCTTCTTAGGAACCACCAGAACAGCTTCAAGAGATGAACAAGCTACCTTCCAAGCCTTCTCAAACGCCTGGAAGCATATATATAGAGAGTGATTATTAGAAAAATTCTACGGAACCTTTAAAGAAAAAGTGATAATAAAATTATTAATTAACGTCATGAAATTCTCGTCATCGTTATTCACTTTTGGCTCCTTACTCATGTTCAACATTGTTATAACATGACGTAACATTCAGATGTCTGAATTACAATAAAGGTCTTTTTTTTTTCGGACCAAAGAATTACAAGAAAGGTTAAGTTACACTAAAATCGTCAAAGTTAAATTTGCAGTCCAATGTTACATAGTAATGGTATGTTTATAGTTAATAGCACATAATGAAATTGTTATCACTCTAAGAAGGTTAGTGTTTACGTTGTGGACATCCTACTATTCTACAAGAACATGACTGCATCACGTACAAAATCATCATTCAAACTAGAGTACTGTAGACTAGCCCTGTTATTATTGTAATTATCTTCTTGTTATTATTACTACTACAATTAATTGTGTGTAATTAATTACCTTTGTGTCATCAGTTTCTCCATCACCCACAGCTCCAAAATCATGAACACTGACTGTCTCAGCTGAAGATGAAGTGCTGCTATCCACTTTATCGAAGCTCTTTAAGCATAGGACATCTGCACTTTCCTTGATCAAGCCCTTGAACAAGTAATTACTGCCACGGTTGATCGTGTTGAAGTACGATGGATACGCTTCGGAATCAAATTCAGATGCTTCGTCAACATACTTGTCGATGAGTTGGTTCTCATGGAAACTACTATAACATGAAACAAACGAGAGGAGGGTGGTGATAAAGAATAGGATAAGTTCATTTTTCTGAAGAGCCATCGATCGTTTTCTTCTATTATATATACAAGGAGCATGCAGTAGATTAGATGTCCATTATGAGAATCCAATATATATATATATATATATACACAGACACAAACTGATGATGAGTTGCATGCATCACTTTTTGGTAACCCGTCAAGTTCTTGATGCATGTAAACGCATCGTATAATATATTTAATCAATCTCGTGTGCCCTACTTAAGATATCTTTTCTTTCTTTACGAACAACAAATTAACAAGGCACATGTTACGCATAGGGCAATCGGTTCTAATACAATACAACTACTCAATTACATATAGAGGACTTATCTCTAACTAACATGAAATATAACACTCAATTAATACTAATTAAGTTTTCATATATAGGTGTTTTGCAGGAAAAATTCTAGTGTTCGGCTTTTGGACCACTAGTTTCTTATGACCCACACTAAAAAAAACAACTTTGATGGCCCACACCTTGATTTGAGGCCCACCACTATCCCATTTTTTTACCACACTCTCTCTCACACCACCCCCAATCCGCTTCCTGCATAGAAGAATCCCTCGTTTTGCAGAGTCAACGCAACAAGAGTTTCTTGTGTGAGGAACCCGGAGGTGATGAGTCATGGGATGGTCATGGGATGGTGTGAGAGAGCAATGGAGTTATTATTGCATTTAGGAGCTGCTTATATGGCATTTAGGGCCCTCAAACATTCTCAGAGGTACCCCACGAAATGTACATTACGCTAAAACATCGTGCTCTTAGATCCTACGTCGACAGTGCAACCACTGACTTGACCGATGGAGTCTTGCATCGAAATTAAATACCACATAATTAAATATTAAACGACGTATTCCAATCATATAAATATTTAAGATATAATAGCATATAAAGAAGAAGAAAATTTAGATGAAGGATCCAAATTTTCACTAGAAGAAACTATGTCAGATGGAGAGTCGTGTACACTGAACGTTAAGAATGTTGTGTGGTATATTATTCCGTAGTTGATCATCATGGAGAGGGACAATGATCTTCTAAACCCTCATCATGGTGTCTGCACATAAGATACAAATTATTAAAGATCAATGATTCAATGTAGAAAAAGACCTTCCAACCTATAATTGTCTGCACGTACAATTTGATATAAAAAGTAATAATGTTCTACGTGGTTGTGTTACATATTATTACGATTTATCGTCTAAATTTCTGATCTATGCAGTTCTTATTGGAAATTTGTCACAAAATTTATGTGGAATTGTCATGTAATGAGGAGGTAATCTTATTACGTACAACTGATTAGAAGTACAAATTTCTCATAGAGTTTAGTTGGTTTGATCCGATTGGTTAGAGCCTTCATCTTCCAATCATTGTGTCTTGTGTTCAAACTCTCTCCTTCCTCTAGTATAAATTAAAATAAAAATAACATCGCCTACAAGAGCAATATGATCGGTTAAATGTTGTGTGCTCAATGTGACCATGGAGAAAACAGGAAGATGCATTACAAATCTCCATATCTATGCTCGTTTCAACTCCCGAAATACCCGGGAGTAGATGACTTTGTAACCATAGTCTCGACACCAAAATAGGTTCGACTAAATGCTTTATTTATGTCTACGTACTTTCAACTTGTTCGGCAAGGGTAGAACTCAAAAATAAAAATATAACATCACACATGATACCTTGGTACACACCACTTTTTTGATGTAGAACTCAACCTTTAACTCTATTCGGCATCACCTTAGTATCTCACAAGTTATAGGGTGTGGCTAATAAAAAGTTAAATTAGTGAATTAATGTGGGTGATGAAAGAAAGGCAAGTGTTTGGCTAACGGGATTAATGACGCACACAAAAGGTGAAATAGGCCTTTTAGTGGTGAAAATATGCATAGCCTAACATCGTCTCTATAGTTTCGTCTAATCCAACGGCAAAATACCCAACATATATTTAAGTTTTTTAGCATCAATGCAAACTAATATTAATAAGATCATAAATTAAAGAAAGAAATTGAAAAAGTGTTTAGGTAAAAACAATAAAACCTTCTCAACAAAAGCATAGGCTCAAACTCTCACAAGGGTAGTCTCCACTATTTCTTCACATCATCCAAGAAACATAGACACGTTGTCCACCAAAATACTTAAGACATGGCAATATAAATGGTTAAATTACGATGCACAGAACTTTCCTAGACAACCATTTAGTAAAGGAAGAATGATGTAGCAAATCATGTACGCCCCCATTAATAAGTTAAGTGATACCCTTAACATTTTATTTTCCAGAGTTCTTATTATTTCAAACAATTTCTAACACCCATCCCCAAATTTTAATTCCTACCTCCTCCTTTAACAATAAAAGCACATTTGACCACATAAAAATTTATAAATAAAACACGGATGAAAAGATAAAAAATTAGGAAGAGGATACATCTGTTTTCCGCTCAATGGAAGGAGGAATAAGCTTCAAGACTGGGAGACCCGACTGCCATTGCTGCTTTCTTCAAGGAGTAAATCTTGCACACAGAGAAAATTTGACTTTAGTGACACAAAATAAACTTAGATTTTGTCGCTAAAAATATAAACAGATCTTTACTGATTACATTTCTTTGAGGATCGCCTCTAAAAACGTTTTAATGACAAAAAATTTGCAGAAATCTTGTAGCAACTTTTCATGTTTATTTTCATTTTTAGCTTCTAAACCACCACCCCAATTCATAATGTAGGTCAATTTACTCCCAAACCTATTCCAAATATCATATTAAACATTCTAAAAATGTTGGCATCATAAAATTGGCTTCAAAATTAAATTGGGCGGCTAAGGTTGATTATGACCAAAATATGAACTCAAAATACATTTTCCTATTCCTTTGGCCTATAACAACAAAACCACCAAAAAGAACTAAACATGCTCAAAATATTCTATGGGTGAAAGAAATCAATATTATTCAACTTGGAAGCTTTGACCTTAAAAACAAAAATTCGAAAAAACTAAATCTAGCAAAAATCATATCCTTTTCCCCAAGCCTAAACTAAACATTGTCCTCAATGTAAAACCACAACAAAGCATGCAATGATGGGTATAGGTGATAGGAGGAAGAAAATACGAAAACACTCAAAATGGCTAGCTTCTTCCTCACTCTCCTTCCATCATGCACATACTTCCAATCTTCCAGCATATGACACCTCCAACACTGGGGTGAGATGAAGTCGTGGGCTTTTCGGGGTTCCCTAAGAAAGGCAGGGCCCGCTCCCTTCGACATCTGCGGCCCCGAGGTAGAAGAAAACCAAGGACTACATGGATGCTTGCAAGTCCCCCAACAAGAACAAGCCGTTCGACCACAATGGAAGCGAGAGAATGCCTCTGAAAGTCTTTGTTGAGCAGCGAGGAGCAAAAACACCGATGATGTGGTTGTGGGGACAACAACAACGGGTGTTTTGCTCCTCGGTTGCTCAACACGAGAAAGGAAATGAGGAAGAAGAAGCCATTTTGGTTGGATTTGTATACGGAAGTCTTTGCACAAGGTGAGTGGTGGTGGTGGTGAACGGTAGTTGGGGCGGGGCTTCATTTTATAGCTAAATGAGTTGGGGTTGGGGTTAGGGTTCATTGATGGTGCTCAATTAGAGAGCTTTGAAGGAGAAGCACGACTTGGAGCGGAGGAGTAGGGCGGAGGGCGGCGTTGGAGGCGGAGGAGGGAGCGCAACACTTTCGGGTTCGGGGAGTTTTGAGTCTTACGACGACGGAAGCAAGGAGTGAAAAGGATCCTCTCGATTCGATTTAGGCTTCGTTTTTATTTTCCTTGTACGAAGGATCCCTCTATTGAATCCTCTGCATCATCGTGGTCTTGTGAAAAGCGATTTTTGTTTACAAACGGTGTTTATTTATTATTTATGCAAGAGAATTTGGGAGTAGTCATAGAGGAAACCCCATGGTTACAAGTTATTGAATGATGGCAACTAATTAATTTGATATAATCGCAAGTCTAGAAAAGAAAAATAAATACAAGTTTAAAAAACCGGCTCTTTCATTTATCTCCAATTGCAATTTCCAAGTGTATCGACCATTAACGCATAAAATACGAATAGAGGGACATGGGGCGGTTCAAACACTTAAACTCCAAAAACTCCGACTCTAGGCTTTAGCTATAGGTGTAGTCTTTTTTAATGTACAAGGAAGGACCACCACCAAAATAACTTAAAAGGATTTGCCATTTTGATGATCAAGGATCATACTTAGTATTCTAAATCAATTACAAGGAATGTGGAAAAGACCCACTTTTATTTTCTATGTTTATGCCAGTGCATACCTAAATTCAATTACAAGGATTACTTGAAATTCCTAATTGATGCATTTCCTTTTCTAATTTAATTTTCGATTTTGAATTTTAAATAGTTGTCTCGTCGCCATAATGCACATAAGCACACACAAATTAAGTTGTAATGTGAAGTGCGACTAATAGGCACAAATTAAGTAACTATAGCAAGTTTAATATTATAATTTCTGATGAGGAATACATATATGATTACAATTATCTACTTAAGATAAATAGATAAACTACTATCTACATACGGAAGAAATAAACTATTATCTACCTATAACGAATAGATAAAATACTATGTACCTTAGGCAAAGAGAAAAAATATGAAGAAATAGACTATTATCTCTACCTATAAAAATAGATGAAATATTATCTACCTCCAACAAAGAGATAAATTACCATTTATATACGATAAATAAATAAACTATTATCTACCTATAACGAAGAGATTAAATATTAGGCTAGCTCGACAAAGAGATAGGCCGTCTTATTTCTACTTTCTTCTCTTTCGAAATCCAGTTTTTCTTGTCTCGACTCTCAACAAAACCATGAAGCATCAATAATAAATGGTGGAAAAGAAGAGCGGGACGACAAGAAAAAGAAAAAGAGAGCAGAATGCTATGATTAGTGATCGGCCACCTTTGCTTCTCGCTTGATTTTCTTGGCATCTTCATTTTTGTATTCCTTGAGCTTTCAAAATAGATGTAACTTGATTTAGTTAAAAAGTTTTGTAATAAGAAGAAATAAACGTGAATGGACTTAATTTGGGGGTTGGCATAAATTACAATTCAATTAAATTACGAAATAAAGGTTCATTAATTTATCACAATCAATAAAGTTAAGGGTAAAAAAGGGATTTCGCTTTAAATATATATAATAGTCAAAGGGGTTGGATTGAAATATTGGATTATTCTTAAAAAGTTGCTTGTAAATTTTCATATAATTGGGAAACTAACAATATCTCACATTACCATAATTGAAAACAAAACCAATAGGTGATTGAACATTACGAAAATTAACAAGTAAAACTAGATTGAGTGGCAAAATAATAACCATGACTAGGCAAAAAATAACAAAATAACCACAGAGACTCATTTTTTAGGATAATTGGCTCTTCTTTAGTGTACATTTGACTTCGAAGCCAAAATTATGTCGCCGTCTCATATTGCTACGAAACTACATGAGAAGAGAAGAATTAGATGCATTTTATCAATATATAGTAAGCCTTAAAAAAATTATTGGTCATCGTTGAGATCACACGCCAAATTGATTGTATTTATGTAAAAATTTCTTTTAGGGGCCTTTTTGGGCATCCTTCTTTAGAAAATACTTCTATTTGAACGCTTCTATTAGAAAGCACTTTGAAGTTTTAAAAAAATCAAAGCTTTGCGCAAAAGCACTCGAAGTCTCGGGGTACTTGAAAAAAGCACATAACATAACATGTGCATTATTAAACACATAAGCATTTTTAACTTCTTTTTTTCCAAGCATGCTTAAAGCGATATTTATTATGTGAAAACAGTTTTACTTATTTTAAAAGCACCAACTAGTGTTGTCATGTTTTGGTAGAAAATAATAAATGAATGGAGAGAAGTGTAGTAAATAAATAAACATACTTTATAAGATCTTCATTCTCTCATCCAATCAAATTGCAGGAGTCAGCTACCAAAAGTTTTACCAAAGGTGATTAAATTATGCATCTGTATTTTTGGTTGGGGGTGAAATCAGAACTTTTATACCCAAAACCAGCCTGTAGCATTAGGGCATCATGGGCTTTTCATGAATGCTTGCAATCCCCTTAAATTAAAGGGTGCCTCCCATGAATCAGTGAAAGCCAATTTCTCTTTTTCCAAAAAAACATGATTTTATCTAACTTCTCCATTTTTTCAACCACATCACTGAATATTCAATCCAATTTGCATATACATTGAAATTGAAAAATGCTACGGGACTCGTTCAAAAAGTGAGTCTCTCCATACTCTCCATCCACGTATACTCTTTTCAAAACCATTACTACTGCATATGGGTCTCACTATTAAACCCATTAAAAAAATTAAAGTTACAATTAAACATAATATTTTCTCTCTTCTTTTTGTCTTCTCCCAACCCAATGGAACCCAGTAGTCTGTAAAATTGTCCTGCTTTTATCTCGATGAATTTGGCCATGGCTAATATAGTGCAAAAGATTTAGAAATTAAAGTTACAACAATAAAATTTATGAACATATAAAAATATCAATGAAATAACTCATTCAGTTGAGATTTTGTTAGTTGCCTAGCTTCTCTAATTCCACATATACTTGGGCTCTCATTCTAGTAGAAGTTGATGAATTAGAAAAAATCCATAGTAAAACTTTTTGGGAGAGACATAAATGAGGAAGATTCAAAGTTTTGGACTTTTTTTTTTTTTGCTACATATTCAAACTTCATATTTTGTTTCGGTTATATAATTCCAGATCTGGGACTTAGAAGTTCTTCATGGGTTTTTGCAATTTGCAGCCATAGTTACCAAATTTCACGGTCAAAGACAGAGGTATCCACTGAAATTTTGTGAAGCACTATGCTTCTGAGTTTCATCAGGTAGAGGAAGACGAATTAAGGGGAGAGGAGAGAGATAAAATATTAAGCTTAATTTTAATTTAAATTTTTTTAATGGATTTAGTGGCGGGACTCATCTACAGTATTGATGGTATGGGAGGGTTGTATTCGGGTAACACTTCTCATTGAAATTTGGTCCGAAATGCTTGTGGTTGTGGGCATGATGCTGCCATTTTTCTTTTTGGTTTACATAGATAGGTTGGTTGCGGTGTTAGTGTCAAGGTAGTTTAGAAACAAGTAATGTGTTCGTAAAGAAAGTTAAAATTTTAACCTTTTTAATGAGGTGTAGATAGAAATGTGAGTAACTTTAAATCTATTAAATTATTTATGTCTAACCGAATGTTCATATAAATATTATTTAAATACAGAAAATCTGAATGAAAGAAAGGGACGCAAAGGGAGTTTCAAGTAGTAGTACCCTAAACCCTTTTATATGTTTTATATGTAATTAGTGGCGTAGGCTCTAGCTAGGTCTTGACCAAATGCATAAGTACATGCATGTGTAGTAGACTCTTACTTAAGCGAGAAAATGTGAGTGTTTACTAAATCAGAAATCAACGGCTATTTAGCCCAGGTCCCATAAACTCCTTTGGTACAGGGAATCAAAATTCGGAGTGGAGATGGTAGACGGAATCAAATCCAAATTTTTGTGTACCCAAATTGAAATTCTTGATACATATTTTACGAAGCACCTAATATATTCCAAATTTCATGCCTCAATCGCCCCTTCCTTCTGAAGCTCAACCGTCTCCCTGCGGAAACACCTAACATATTCTAGAGGAAAATTCCGCGATGCAGGCCAGGTTTGGGCCAGGTTCGCGTCATGATGCAGTCATTGAAGTTTGCTCCATGTATTGTAATAGGTCACTTTTCGACTCGGTCATGCCCGCATTTTTTCTTTTGGTAAAAAATATCAAATGAAATAGCTCATTCGGTTGAGATTTTTGTTAATTACGATCTGGACCGGGTTTGGACGGTTGCGACGTCACGGTGCTGGTCATTGGAGTTGCTCCATGTATTGTAATAGGTCACTTTCGGCTCGGTCATGCCCATTTTTTTCTTTTGGTAAAAAATATCAAATGAAATAGCTCATTCAGTTGAGATTTTGTTAATTGCCACTGCTTCTCTAATTCCCACATATATTTGGACTCTCATGCTAGCAGAAGTTGATAAATTAGAAAATCTATAGTAAAACTTTTTGGGAAGACATAAACATAGGAAGATTTAGATTTTCGGACTTTTTTTGCTACATATTCAAACTTCATATTTTTGTTTCCGATTATATAATTCAGATCTAGGATTTAGAGAAGTTCTTCATGGAGTTTTGCAATTTGCAGCCATGGTTACCAATTCAACGGTCGAGACGGAGGTATCGACTGAAATTTTGTGAAGCTCTCTGCTTCTGAGTTTTATCAAGTAGAGGGAAGACGAAAGGGGGAGGAAGAGAGATAAAGTATTAAGTTTAATTGTAATTTTAATTTTTAATGGATTTAGTGGCGGGACTCATCTACAGTATTGTTATGGGAGAGGTTGTATTCGGGTAACACTTCTCATTGAAATTTGGTCCGAAATGCTTGTGGTTGTGGGCATGATGCTGCCATTTTTTCTTTTTCGTTTACATAGATATGTTGGTTGTGGTGTTAGTGTCCAAGGTAGTTTAGAAACAAATGTGTTGGTTGTGAGAAAGTTAAAATTTTAACTTTTAATGAGGTGTAGTTTTAATTTCAATTTTAATTTTTAATAAGGTGTAGATAGAAATGTGAGTAAACTTAAATCTATTAGAATTATTTTATATATTCTAACCGAATGTGCATATAAATATTATTTAAACACAGAAAATCTGAATGAAGGGGATGCAGGGGTTCAAGTAGTAGTATCACTGACCTAAACATATATTTTATATGTACTAGGCAGCTCTAGGCTCTAGCTAGGTATTGACCAAATGCATAAGTACATGCATGTGTAGTCTTAGGAGTCTTTCTTGCATACTCAGAGATACGGGTACTTCGGGTTTTTAATGGGTGGAATTTTTGTTTACAAATAGGTTTATCACTCACGGGCCACGAACTTTCACTCACGGAGTGATTGATGTCGAACTTTAAAACCGATCAACAGAGATGCCGGAACTTATAAAAACATGACTTTGTGATCTTAGTCCCACATTAGTTATCTCTCAAGTCAATTAAGAGGGTAAATATGTCGTTCGCACCATATGTTTGATGAAATGACCTTTAAGGCCCCATGATTACATGGTCGGTGCCCTCCCTCCTTCTCTTTCCACGATTTTCCCTCCCAAATTGGTGAAATTTTCTCTCCTTTTCTTATCATTTATGTCCAAATTGGTTGACCCAACCTCTTAATATTCTTAGTATAGAACATTGATTGATAAAAGGCTACGCCCAAGTAAAATTAATTGATAAAATTTTTTGGGTTTTAAAAAAAAATTTATATTTAAACTTTGTCCTTTTCATTAAATTTTAAATCATTTTTATTAAAGAAATTTATTAGAGTACTTTTTGTTAAAATTCAAAGTTTTTATGTCCTTTCTAATAGTTTTCCTATATAAAAAAATAAAAAAAAAGCAATGCTTTTCTTGGATTTAGTTTGGTAAATTACAATTGAAAGTTGCCAAAAAACACTTGAAAAAAAAAAAGAAATAAAAAATGCAATATATTATATATGAGGTGAGAAGAGAAAGGAGAGAGAAGAGAGTTGATGGGAGTAGGGAGGAAAGATTAGAAGAGTTTGGCAAAGGGATATGTGAAAGAGTAGAGAGAGAGATTGGTAAAAAAAAAAACCAAAAAAGGACAAAAAATGTGTGAAGTTAAAGAAAGAGAGGGAGAGATGTGGGGTAGATGGGTGATGGTTGGGACGCGCTAGGGAGGTGGGAGAGAAGACAAAATTTTTGGGTTTTAAAAAAATATATTATTTGTTGTCCTTTTCATTAAATTTTAAATTCTTTTTATTAAAGAAAGTTATTAGGGTACTTTTGGTTAAAATTCAAAGTTTTATGTCCTTTCTATTAGTTTTCCTATCTTATTTTAGACAAAATAATTATGATTCCTTTGATTTGTACCATATTTTTATTGTACAATTTGTACTATATACCACAAAATGAGAAGCGTTCAATACAATCTTGCTATTGAACCAATTTGATGATCACTTCTCATACGGATAGGTCGCATGTAAAGAGGTGATCAATAATGTGTTGAATGAATGTGAATTACAGGACAAGGTCATCCCTTTTAGTATAAGTGTAAATTTTGAAATCCCCAAATATGTATGATATGTATGCGGGGAACATAAAATATTAGACTAATGGAACAACGCAGTGTATGACTTATCAAACATGACTACTTTGCCCTTGATGGAATACACAAGCCACATTCTCTACGAAGGCCCTAAAGCCCACAATCAACGACCCTGAGCCCCAATTCATCACTTAAGCAGTCAGAGTCGATCACCGCGACACAGGCGGATTATCTTGATATGTAATGGGCTTCTATCGATCTCTTAGCATAGCGGGGATTCACTAAGCATATTCTAGGAATCTCGAAGAAATATTCCTCCATCGGTGTGCAGACCGTAACACTTTGCTTATAGGTTCAACGAACGTGGATGCTAGGGATAAATCCTTAGTTCTGCAAATAGTCAAGGCCCGACCCTTTATTAGGTAATCGAGAACTCTCACCTCACTTTTATTACTTCCCTGCGGTCTTTGACTTAGGCATCGGAAGCCCTTTGGCGAACACCACGCGGGTGTTAGTCCAACTTTATTTGTCTCTTTCTTTGTGTGTGTGGGCTTTTGCTAATTCAATCCAAGAGGAAAATTTGCTCGACAAATTAGTGCTTTCATTGAAATTCTTGAAAAACACTCACGATTATTCATCAATTGAGCGAAAGTAAAACCCTAAACACAAAATTTCCTTCCCCAATTTCTTATCAATTACAAAAATGGTGGAAACACAAAGATCATCAAGTAGTAATACGGAGCGGCGGCGGCACCACCAATGGCACCACGGGTGGGGTGCACGACCATCGCCCTGGTTAAGGTTTTTCGCTCAATGTGGCCCAACCGGGGAGCAGCGAGTTCAGAGCCATCACCAGCCTTGCTAAAGAAAGGGTGGCCTAAGTTACCATACGTCCGTGTGACACAAATTGCTGCTTGCGAGCCCTGCGACACCCACCACCAACGCCACCTTGGCGTCTCATCTTCTCAGTGCGGCCACTTGCACCTGAAGCAAATGCGGCTAGGTTTCGCAAAAGGAATGACACATTGATGTGCAAAGTGTTCCCAATGATGTTGCAATGAAGTTTGTACATGGTTGGTTTCACACCATTGCCTCTACACTCCATACACAACTTTGTTGAGATCTCATTGGTCTTCATCAAGAATATTTCTCCTACAAAGTGGTTAAGAAGTTGTCCAGGCCACTGTTTTAACGTTAAAGATAAGTCGAATGAGTCATTCTATGGGTTAATCCAGCGTTTTAAGGCAAAGAAAGCCACGATAGTCGGTACCCAGACCATTGCCACCATAACATTTAAGAAGAGCACTGCCGGACCACCAATTATAGCAAAAATCGTCAAGAAGCAGGGTGGACCACTGGCCTAAATCTTTGAGGTCATAAAGCGCCACGCTCTATAGGTGGGGGAAAAGAAAACCACCAAGTGTACCACCCAATGAAGGATTTAGAGCAACCCTCAAGGGCGAGACCAAAAAGGAAGGTCGACCATAAAGGAGGTGGCAAGTACAAATCGTAATCATTAACAGGCGAGTCTTAGTCCAACAAGACGTATAAGTTCCTTATTTTCTATCCACCATATTTACGATCGATAAAAGATGAGACACGGCTCGAGAGTCCACCGTCTTTGAAAAACCTCAATAAGAGCCAGTCTCGATATTTTGCATACCATGGAGTATACGGTAATGTCTTGAAGAAATGCTACAAACAAAATTACTTAGAAGGCCGGGCAGCGGATTGAGCAAAGTGACGACGAGAAAACTCCACCTCATAAGGCAATGAATCAACACCATATTGGCGAGTCTAAACTCCTTGGATACGCCCAGGAAAGAAAA
The DNA here is from genome assembly GCA_018257905.1 of Gillenia trifoliata. Taxonomy (NCBI): domain Eukaryota; kingdom Viridiplantae; phylum Streptophyta; class Magnoliopsida; order Rosales; family Rosaceae; genus Gillenia; species Gillenia trifoliata. The sequence continues at coordinate 35,800 of JAEHOF010000032.1, read as the reverse complement.
GAAGAATCGAGCGAGCCAGCCTAGTGTTGCTAGGTGCAACATGGATATTTACAATAGCGAGGTTGTGGAATTCTCCAAGAAGGATCAGTAGGGACTCGACATACCACGACAAAGCTATAGTCGTCGGCATCCAAATATGGCCACTACGAGGTCTATTGTATTCACATCGACCAAGGAAGCACCATAAGCTTATTTTTCCAACTTTCGGTCCAAGATGGGCCTCGAAAAATATCCGAGAAAGCTAGCAGTACTTGTAGCCTTTAATGGAAGCACGACCATCTTAGTTGGTACTATAGACTTGGGCCGTATACTCGCTGCCCAGTGTGCCTCCAGGACTTTTCATGGTCATAGATTAGCCATCACCACAATGAGAGTGCAGGCGAGACCATGTTTTGTTGAATAAGATTGACGCCACCTCTAACACCAATTGTCTCAAAGTTCGCTTTCCAATACCTAGAGGAGCGGGTAGGCGAAATCCGTGGAGATCAAATCAAGGCAACATCACTTGAGGAGGAATTCCTTATGCTAGAAACACCCTCTCGTAGTGCTGCCCAAGGGCACAAGTTACTTGTTGATTGCCTCCCACAGCTGAGCTTTGCATGTTATGCGCTAGGAGTTTAAGATTGAAACCCTTGCTTCAATGATGCGCTTTCTAGAAGCACGAGGTAAGACTTGGCCTTGGAGCCAAGTGCACACTCATTGACCAACTAGAAAAGTGTTGGGCTAATCTTAACCTCGCTTCTAGTGACCCACTATAGAGAAGCTTGAGATATGACAACTTCGCATGATCCACTCTTGGAGCTCAAGTTGATATTGATCCTAACTTCCCATGTCAAGCCTAGAAGTTCAGAGGTGAATGGCAATCCTCAGTGCTCAACCACATCTCACTTAACGAGATTCCGAGACTTTACAACTTCAAAGTTAGTGAAGAGCGAACGTCACGTGGGCAGGCTCTCAAAGAAGGCCCTTGCCACATGCTAGCATCTCCCGGCTCGCACCACCCATGTTCATTGCCAATAGGCCTTGACAACCGCGTGCCCTGACAAGCGAGTTATCAACAATTGTCGACAGCCGTGCGCACCCACGGTCGCCATGGGCTTCGTCACGTGCACCATGGCGTCCAGCTACCCCATACGACATTGTGGTGTCCATCATCAACTACATCGAGGCACTTATAAGCCTTCTTAATATTGGTATAATTTCCTTCTTGGACATTGGTGGGGATTTTCACCCCCGGCTCATCTCATGGAAGCGGCAATTGCCAACAAGAGTATTACTCTTCAACTGTAGTTGATTAGTGACTCACTCATCAATCTATCCTTTGGCATTAGTGTCACCATCGGCATTGGAATTGGATTCATCATGTTTGATCTTAAGCGATCTACCATAGTGGCACCGGTAGAGTCTAAATTAATAGTAAACTTTAATTTCTTTAACGTACCAAGAAGAAGATAGATTGTGTGTGTATTCTAGATATGTTTTAGATTCATTGCAAAGCTCTCTCTTATTATTAAGCAACGTTTAAAACAATAATTATTTGTTCAAGTATCACTTGAGTATATTGTTTAGCTAGCATTATTTTTACATTTCACTCTTTAGCCCAATGCCAACCACCAGGTATGAAGCGAAGCAAAATCGGGCATTGGTCTTGATGAATGCTTAATTAGGGGGTGTTGGCACTGGCTGGAATCATATGCAAGGTCACCGGCTAACAATTATTGCAGACAAGCCTTAGTAGAGATCCCGTTTGGAAGTGATTCTACAAGGGCCAAAATCACTTACGGGAGAGAAGCACACAATAGACTAAGAGATAAGAATCTTCCCGAAGTGAACATGGCGGCTCCCCCAAACTGCCCTTAAGGCAGTCAACGAGGCATAAATCACAATACACTAAGAGATAATAATCCATAATATTACGTGCCACTAGTTTTCACTTGCGAACGAGTCAATGAAGCATAAAGCGAGAGACATGTTGCTAGGTGATAGCACAGGAAACAATAAACGTAAAGGATACTAAACAAAGCATAAACCTCTACATTAACATAAATAATATAGGTTTCATACAACAAAGCCCACTCACGGGTGTGATCGCCTGCCTCGGCTTAGTATTGCTTGAGCGTTCATCTTCTTTCTTGACTTAACAGTTGCTTGTACTCTTGTGTCAGTGTCTTTGAAAGCTCTTGTTCGTTTTGGCATGGACCATGAAGTCACGATCCGAGTCATGTTAAGAGTTTCAAAAGTTCATAATCATCCATGTCCCTCGGCAACCCGCAGCCTTTGGTGTATTTGCTCCTGGTTTCAGCTGACCTTGTTGAAGGCATTCTCTGCTTCACGGGTCGAGCGGCTTGTTCTTGTCGGGGACTTGCCGGCATCCTTTGTAGTCCTTGAATTTCTTCACCCAGTCATGAGATGTTGAAGGAAAGTGAGCCCTCTCATTCTTCTGAAACACAAATAGCCTCCGGCTTGATCTCACCAAGGGTGTTGAAGGTGTTGGTGAAACGGCAACGTGGAAGGCGGAGCACGATGGAAGGGAGAATGAGGAAGAAGAACCCATTTTCGGATTTGGATTTGGATTTGTATCACGGAGAGAGTCTTGCACAAGGTGGTGGTGGTGGTGGATTGGGGCGGGGCTTCATTTATAGCCAAATGAGTTGGGGTTGGGGTTGGGGTTAGGGTTCGTGATGATGCTCAATTAAGAGCTTTGAGGAAACGGCTTGGAGCGAGAAGGAGTAAGGGCGGGCGGCGTTAGGACGGAGGAGGAAACGATGCCTTCGAGTTGAGTTTGAGTCTTCGACGACGAAATAAAGAAGGGTAAGAAAAGGATCCCTACCGATTCGATTTGGAAGCCGTTTTTATTTTCCCCTTGTACGAAAGGATCCCTACATTGAATCCCCCTCTCTGCATCATCTCTAGTCTTGTGAAAAACTGATTTTTGTTTACAAATGGTGTTTATTTATTATTTATGCAGAGAAGTGGGAGTAATTCATGAAACTCCACATAGTTACAAGTTATTGAATGATGGCAACTAATTAATTTGATATAATCGCGAGTACACGAAAAGAAAAATAAATGCAAGTTTAAAAAACCCAGCTCTTTTCATTTATCTCCAATTACGAATTTCCAAGCGTATCAACCATTGCGCATAAATCTGAATAAGAAAGGGACATGAGGCGGTTCAAACATTTAAACTCCAAAAACTCCGGCTCTAGGCTTTAGCTATAGGTGTAGTCTTTTTAATGTACAAGGAAGGCCACCACCAAAATAACTTAAAAGGATTTGCCATTTTGATGATCCAAGGATCATGCCTTATTCTAATCAATTTAAGGGAATGTGGAAAAGACCACTTTTTTATTTTCTATGTTTATGTAATTACACCTAAATTCAATTACAAGGATTAGCGAAATTCTAATTGGTGCATTTCCTTTTCCTAATTTAATTTTCGATTTTGAATTTTAAATAGTTGTCTTGTCGCCATAATGCAGCAAGCACACACAAATTAAGTTGTAATGTAAATGCGACTAATAGGCACAAATTAAGTAACTTATATAACCAAGTTTAATATTATAATTTACAGTGAGGAATACATATATGATACAATTATCTACTTAAGATAAATAGATAAACTACTATCTACATACGAGGAAGAAATAAACTATTATCTACCTATAATGAATAGATAAAATACTATGTACCTTAGGCAAAGAGAAAAAAATATGAAGAAATAGACTATTATCTCTACCTATAAAGAAATAGATGAAATATTATCAAGTAAAACTAGATTGAGTGGCAAAATAACCATGACTAGGCAAATAACAAAATAACCACGGACTCATTTTAGGATGGTGGCTCTTCTTTAGTGTACGTTTGACTCGGAAGCCAAAAGTATGTCGGCGCCTCATGTGCTACCCGAAACTACATGAGAAGAATTAGTTTGTTTATCAATGTATAGTTTTGGCTCAAGCTAGTTTCGGTTTTAGCTCAACCGATTTGACTTGATTTTCGGTGAAAAGCGATTTTTGTTTACAAATGAATTGTTTATTTATTATTTATGCAAGAGGTGGGAGTAATTCATAGGGAAACTCCCAGATTTACAAGTTATTGAATGATGGCAACATTAATTTGATATAATGCAAGTCTACGAAAGAAAAATAAATGCGAGTTTAAAAAAACTTGAAGCTCTTTTCATTTATCTCCAATTGCAATTTCCAAACCTATCATAAAATACGGATGAAAGACATGAGCGAGTTCAAACACTTAAACTCCAAAAACTCCCGGCTCTAGGCTTTAGCTATGAAGTGTAGTCTTTTAATGTACAAAAGAAGGACCACCACCAAAATAACTTAAAAGGATTTGCCATTTTGATGATCAAGGATCATGTGTAGTATTCTAAATCAATTTAAGGGAATGTGGAAAAGACCCACTTTTTTTTATTTTCTATGTTTATGCAATTTTGCCCTAAATACAATTACAAGGATTAACTGGAAATTCCTAATTGATGCATTTTCCTTTTCTAATTTAATTTTCGATTTTGAATTATAAATAGTTGACTTGTCGCCATAATGCACATAAACACACACAAGTAAGTTGTAATGTGAAGTACGACTAATAGGCACAGAATTAAGTAACTTATATAACCAAGTTTAATATTATAATTTACGAGTGAGGAATACATATATGATACAATTATCTACTTAAGATAAATAGATAAACTACTATCTACATACGAGGAAGAAATAAACTATTAGTCTACCTATAACGAATAGATAAAATACTATACCTTAGACAAAGAGAAAAAATATGAAGAAATAGACTATTATCTCTACCTATAAAGGAAATAGATGAAATATTATCTACCTCAACAAAGAGATAAGTACACCATTTACATACGATAAATAAATAAACTATTATCTACCTACTTGAGAGATAAAATACTAAGCAAGTTCGACAAGAGATAAAATATCATCTTATTTCTACTTTCTTCTCTTCGAAATCCAGTTTTCTTGTCTCAACTCTCAACAAAACCATAAAGCATCAATAAATGTTGGAAAGAAGAGCAAGCGACAAGAAAAAGAAAAAGAGAACGAGATACTTTATGATTAATGATCAATACCTTTGCTTCTACGCCCAATTTTCTTAGCATCTTCATTTTTGTATTCCGTGAGCTTTCAAAATAGATGTAACTTGATTTAGTTCCAAGTTTTGTAATAAGAAGAAGAAATAAACGTGAATGGACTTAATTTGGGGGTTGTGCATAAATTACAATTGAATTAAATTACGAAATAAAGGTTCATTAATTTATCACAATCCAATAAAGTTAAGGTAAAAGGGATTTTCGCTTTAAATATATAATAGTCAAAGGGTTGGATAGAAATAATGGATTATTCTTAAAAGTTGCTTGTAAATTTTCTATAATTGGGAAACTAACAATATCTCACATTACCATAATTGAAAACAAAACCATGGGGTGATTAGACATTACGAAAATTAACAAGTAAAACTAGATTGAGTGGCAAAATAACCATGACTAGGCAAATAACAAATAACCACGGACTCATTTTTAGGATATTGGCTCTTCTTTCGGTGAAAAACTGATTTTTGTTTACAAATGGTGTTTATTTATTATTTATGCAAGAGCGGGAAGAGTAATTCATAGAGGGGAAACTCCCATAGTTACAAGTTATTGAATGATGGCAACTAATTAATTTGATAGAATCACAAGTCTACGAAAGAAAAATAAATGCAAGTTTAAAAAACCATTCTTTCCATTTATCTCCAATTGCAATTTCCAAGCGTATCGACCATTACGCATAAAATCGAATGAAAGGGACATGAGGCGGTTCAAACACTTAGAAACTCAAAAAACTCTAGCTCTAGGCTTTAGCTATAGGTGTAGTCTTTTTAATGTACAAGGAAGGGCCACCACCAAAATAACTTAAAGTTTGCCATTTTGATGATCAAGGATCATGCAGTATTCTAAATCAATTTAAGGGAATGTGGAAAAAGACCCACTTTTTTTATTTTCTATGTTTATACCAATTACGCCTAAATTCAATTACAAGGATTAGCTGAAATTCTAATTGGTGCATTTCCTTTTCTAATTTAATTTTCGATTTTGAATTTTAAATAGTTGTCTTTATTAGCCATAATGCTGCAAGCACACACAAATTAAGTTGTAATGTGAAGTACGACTAATAGGCACAAATTAAGTAACTTATATAACCAAGTTTAATATTATAATTTACAGTGAGGAATACATATGATACAATTATCTACTTAAGATAAATAGATAAACTACTATCTACATACGGAAGAAATAAACTATTATCTACAATGAATAGATAAAATACTATGTACCTTAGGCAAAGAGAAAAAAATATGAAGAAATAGACTATTATCTCTACCTATAAAGAAATAGATGAAATATTATCAAGTAAAACTAGATTGAGTGGCAAAATAACCATGACTAGGCAAATAACAAAATAACCAGGACTCATTTTTTAGGATAATTTGGCTCTTCTTTAGTGTACATTTTGACTCGGAAATAAAAGTATGTCGGCGCCTCATGTGCTAGAAACTACATGAGAGAAGAATTAGTTTGTTTATCAATGTATAGTTTTGGCTCAAACCGTTTCGGTTTTAGCTCATGATTTGACTTGATTTTAGGTGAAAAGCCGATTTTTTTGTTTACAAATGGTGTTTATTTATTATTTATGCAAGAGGGCGGGAGTGATTCATAGAGGAAACTCCCATAGTTACAAGTTATTGAATGATGGCAACTAATTAATTTGATATAATCGCAAGTCTGAAAAGAAGAAAATAAATGCAAGTTTAAAAACCCAGGCTCTTTTCATTTATCTCCAATTGCAATTTCCAAGCCTATCATAAAATGTTGGATGAAAGGGACATGAGCGAGTTCAAACATACTTAAACTCCAAAAACTTGACTCTAGGCTTTAGCTATAGGTGTAGTCTTTTAATGTACAAAGAAGGACCACCACCAAAATAATAAAAGGATTTTGCCATTTTGATGATCAAGGATCATGCCATTATTCTAAATCAATTTAAGGGAATGTGGAAAAGACCCACTTTTTTATTTTCTATGTTTATGCCAATTTGCCCTAAGTAATTGAAGTTAATGAAATTCCTAAGGTGATGCATTTCCTTTTTCTAATTTAATTTTTCGATTTTGAATTATAAATAGTTGACTTATTAACGCCATAATGCCTGCAAACACACACAAATTAAGTTGTAATGTGAAATTGCGACTAATAGGCACAAATTAAAGTAACTTATATAACCAAGTTTAATATTATAATTCTGAGTGAGGAATATATATGATACAATTATCTACTTAAGATAAATAGATAAACTACTATCTACATACGAGGAAGAAATAAACCGTATCTACCTACCATAACGAATAGATAAAATACTATCTACCTTAGACAAAGAAAAAAATATGAAGAAATGAACTATTATCAACCAATTGCTTCACCACTAAGTTCTTGACTAATAAGCTTAATTAATTATAGTAAATGATACTATAATAATCAAAAAATATCATACGTACTGCCACGGGGTGTACTTAGGCGGAAGTCGCCTCGCAATACGACCCTGTGCGCACGGGGTGCGAGCACTCCAAAATATCATAAGTGCGCCCACTTGAGGTAGTACGCGCCGTCATGGTCGCCTCGCGTCGACGGAAGTCCAAAAACTGGTCACACGCACACCGCTCACGTGCGGCTCACGCGTGATCAAGCGAGTTAGTCAGACTAACGGTGTTAGTTGACGCCGTTATGTTGCGGAAGATTCCGCTATCTCGTTAAATCCTAACGAGAATATTCCTAATGGCGTTAAAGAAATATACACGAGGAATATTCACAGTCTAGGCTGGTTTGGACCGGTTGTTCCGTCAATGTCAGTCGGACCGAGTTCGAGGTCGATGCGGACCGGTCCTACTGTTAGAGAGGTTGGTGTGGGTATGACTATTCACTATATTGAGCATTTTGAAGAAAGAGATGAATGATTAACGTTGTTGATATTTAGTACCAATATGTCAATATAACGGCTGATAATATAAAGTCAATATTTTTATACCAATATCGTCGTTCACGTCATTGGAGTTGCTCCGTGTATTGTAATAGGTCACTAGGCTCGCTCATACCCATTTTCTTTTGGTAAAAAATGTGTGGAAGGCGTAGAGTATATGTTGCTTCTACATGGGTCACCGGTGAAAAAATATAGAGAGTTGCTTCGGATTTGAACCCCAAACAAATTTATGCTCATACGTACTAATACTTTAAAATCCAAGCAACTTAGAGGGCGACTTTTGAGTGCCATGGATGTAACAACACCGCACCCTTTTGAAAGCAAACAATCCGGCGCAAACCTATATCGTGTTTTTTGCTGGTTCTGATCGATTGTTTCATTGTCTAACAACCTACTTTTGTCGAAAGTGTCAAATTTATGTACAAAATCTTACTGCATTCCGAACACATGATGCCAATGGTGATGTGCATGATAGCAAATACGCAATCACGAAACAAGAAAACCGGAGCAAAACGACACAAACCGATGAGGAGGATTAAAATTCATAACTATAATCATCATCATTCACCTGATTGACTCTCACTGCCGTTTGGTATCCAATGGACAGCCCAGTGCACTTTTAGTGAAATTTCGTTTACACCTAAAATTCGTCTCTGGTCCTTAATTTTCAATTTTCGACCTTCTCTAAACACCCATCATTAGTTAAAGAATACAACAACCCACAAGAAATTCAGCAAAAGTTACTGAGGAATTTGAACCAAGCCTTCCTATGACCAGGAACAAAATTACTGCATGCAGCGCGGTCTAAGGTGAGTATATTTTCTGCATCCTCCACCATCACTCGGACAAAATATGCCAAGTTGGCATCCATATTTCATTAAACATTAATTGAATCTACCCTACCAAAATCCTAGATATCGAGCAGGCCTTAAGGGTAAGTTTTGAATGACGAGATTGACAAAGAGATTCAGGGGTTATGAGCAGGGTTTTTCTTGGTTTGTATACACTAGTTGGTATGTAGAGACATTTTGACGCGGATGTGTCCGAAATAATAGCATGCAGCCAATTTAACTTCACCACTAAGTTACTGACTAATAAGCTTAATTAATTACAGTAAATGATACTATAATAATCCATAATATTAGGTGCACTTGTTTTCACTTGCAGAACAGTCAACAGAGCATAAAGCAGAACATGTTGCTAGCTGACTAGCCTAGGAAACAATAATAAATTAAGATACTAAAACATGATTATTTCTAATGTTACATAATTAAAGGAAATGCAAAAAAAAAAAAATTAAAAGGTTACTTCATAATTTAAATTCTACCTGGAAACTATGGAAAGTAGAGATGATGAACGATCAGATCGCAGAAGTCATATAGATCATCAATCCAATTCCAATTCAATGCCAAAGGAGGGACGGATGAGTGAGTGTGTCAGTCGACTACAGCAAAGAGTTTGATACTCCTTATCGGCGATGGCTGCTTCCATGAGATGGTGAGGACGAAAATCCCCACCAATGTCCAAGAAGGATTTGACCAAATTGTAGGAGTAGCCACGCAACACCGTCACCCCTCTATGAGGAGAATCAAAGGATACATAATTATGCCACCCAACATCCCCAAAACACAATGTGCGGCTGCATCATCCCATACCCCTTGTCCTCAAACATGCTGCGTACAGACTCATACAGAGTCTCATAACCCTTCAATCATAGCCTGTGCAGTCGGTGAACACAAACAGCTTCTTGATCATCTGCTCTGGCTTCAAATTCTCCTTGACAGCCACTTCCAGGATCGTATCAGACACCATTTGTAAATCAATACATATGCAGCCTATGCATCCCTCACATCCTCTTCAGAAAGGAGAACTTGGACTTAACATCGTCGAGGCCTTGAATGGAATGCAGCTGGGAAAAAAACAGGAAACTGGCGGGAATCGATGAGCCTGAAAATTCATCGCCTTTCCGTTCCATGGCTCTTCATAGTTCATACACCAAAAGTCCCAAACTCCAAACTCAGCGATATGTACCTGCCGGTGTCTGTAGCCCAGCAGTTTTTGAATTTCCCCCTCCTTGAGTTTCTGCACCATTGCCTTCCACTGAATCTGCCGCTTCCCCCAACATTTGTCATCTTTCAGATAGCGTAGGATGTCATATGGAGAGCAACAGCGTCGGGCTTTATTATTGTTGTTGCTGCTTTCACCTCCTCAAGTACTTCTTCACCTCGCAGCGGTCCCACCGCTAAACCGGCTTTGACGATTGAAGTGGATTTTTCAGGGCGCCAGAACCTCCTTCCTCAGCCGCTTCACTCCTCAGTACATCTGATTCGGGCGGAAAAGCCTCCTCTTAGTGCTTTCTTCCAGCGAAATGGTGCGCCCCTTGTGTGCCTCCAGGGTTCCCTGTAAACAAACAATCTACAGCCCACAGAAATGCGGGCTATCATGATAAGCTTGAGCATCAAGAGAACCGTTTTTAGCCTCGTAGTCGGTATCATCCTCAACATCGTCATCATAATCACACGGCTTGAGCCAGAGCTTGTTCTGCTTCAATTTTTCAACATCGGACTTCAACCGCTCCGCAAAAGAGTATCCATAGCCCGATCGTGTGGCAACCGATAAGCCGGGTCGCGGGCGTACCTATAAGCATGGATTTCGGATTCACGCGTTGGCGTAACTCCTTCAGTGTGTGATCCAGCTGATCCTGAGGAGGAACGAGGAGGCTGTACAGAATGTCGACCGGGGTGAACCAGTAACCGAAGGAGTCGACAAGAAAGCCGAAGTTGCGTAACAGAGTGTTGGGGTGGTTGTGGTGGAGCCAAATCGCTTTTGAACTCAAAAGCTTCATCGTACGATTTCGATCCGTCGATGTCGCAGGAGAAGAGGTTGAAGATGAGCTTAGAGAGTGGTGAGGGGATCGTGGGACCAGGCCAAGGAGCTGTTGCTGCAGATAGTTAAACATATTGGTGTTATACTCCTTCTCCTTCTTCTCCGTCTTGCTGTAATCGCTGGGTCGTTCTGTGACGTTTGAAGAGCAGATCCAGTAAGGGGTCGCCGTAAGCCTTAAAAACGTTGTGGTTATTCCTGTTATTTTCTTCTCCCGAATCTCCATATCACGTCGGCAGCAGCAGCCGCGAAACCGAATCGGAAGCAGCCATTTGCTCTTCTTCCTCTTCTTCTCGTCGTCGGGATTATTGGGGGATGGAATGTCGGAATTGACGAGCCATTGTAATAGTTGTTGGAATTGTTGTTGACATCGTGGGTGTATTGAGGACAAGGAGGTTTCGGGCTGCTCTGGTCGGAACAGCAGCCCTCGTCAAACACCCTTGCGGCTGCAGGAGCACTGGCTGTTTATTGATCTGAATCATCATCTCTCTCTAACCCTAACCCTAATTCAAATTCAACACAACGGTGACTAGCAATTGGTTGAGTTTGGAGGATCAAACTGTTTCTCTCGGAGTACGGGTGCTTGGTGTTCCTTTTCATGTACTTGTACGAGTAAGTTCATTTATTGGGCCCCCCCTCGAGAGACTTGGCTATCACGGTGGTCCAATTTCTAGTCAATCGGTTAGATTTGATGTATTGAATGCGCAAAATATGGGTTTCGGATTTTTAAGGATATCTCTATTTTAATCTCATTTTGTACACTAAAACTTAAATTGCGCTATTTTATTTTTTAACACTCAGTTTTTAAATCGCTTTTTTATTTTCAATCAATTTTGTTAAAAAGAGTTGTTAAATCTCTGACGTGACATGATCTGAGCCCATTTATTTATATTGTGATTACAATGTGGTATAAAAAATTTTAAAAATTATTTTGATACAAAATCTAAAAAAAATCCAAAAAAACGATGACGACATTTGCCCCAAAGAAAAAAATGATGAAGACAAGCAGGTGTTGATCAATATGGGAGTAGCATTTATGCGTCCTACAGTTTTTGGTTCTCTGGGAAAGCCAATAACTAAACCCATCACCTTTTCACATTCTAGAGCTTTGGATTTTGGTTTGGGTGGGATGGGTGTGGAGGTGCGGCGGTGACGGGTGTTGTCAATGACATGGCAATCACAATATAAACAAGTGGGTCCTAGTCATGCCACATCAGAGACTGAACAGCTTTTTTTACAGAATTGACAGAAAATGAGAAAGTGATACAAAATGCAAAGTGGCCCAATTTGAGTTTTAGGGGCTAAAGTGAGATTAAAGTAGAGTTTCAAGGGGCATAGCAAAAAATAAGTGTATATTTGGGTTAACTACATTTTACACTCTCAAGGTTTGAGGTGATTTTTAAAATGGGACACGAGGTTTCAATTTTATCACATTGCTCCATGAGGTTTTGAAATTGTATCAATTTACACATTTTGTATATTTGAACGTCTAATTATTCATTAAATTGATGAGTTTTTTAGGCTATACGGTGCAAATGTGTTGGATCTAGTAGGTTAGTACATCAAGCTTGCTCAAAAGACGATGAAGGTGAGCAGATGATAATGGTTTGGTGAAAAGATCTGCGAGTTGAGCATGACCTCGTAAAAAATGGTCTGATGACTTGAGATTGAACTTGACTTGAATGAAATGGCAATCCACTTCAATATGCTTGGTTTATAAGTGAAACACGGGATTAGTAGCAATGTGAATGGCTGCTAATTGTCGCACATAAGAGACATAGGTGTAGGAGCAGGAAACCTAGATCGACAACCCTTTTAGCCATATCAGTTACACGCTGCTTGATAGCCATTGCCAGTATTCGACCTACGCACGAAGCTGACGTAACTTGTTGTTGTTTATCTCAGGTGACGAGATTTCCACCAAAAAATGTCGATGTGAGTTGTGGACTTTTGTCTGCCATTTCTGGCATCAACACCGCATCTGTATAACCGGTAATAGCGATTAGAATGATTATTCTTCATAATAATGCCTTGACCAATGGAACATTTTAGATAGCGCATGATTGTTTTCACAATATGGAGATGGTGCCGCAGTGGGTGCATGCATGAACTAATTGACCATGTTGTTTGCATAGGTGATATCGGTCGATGATTGTGAGTAAATGAGTCTTCCCACCAGTTTTGATAGTGCTTTGCTCCACGGTATAGCCTACTGCATCAATGTTGAGCTTGAGTTTACAATCAACATGTGTGGTGGCGGAGCTTGCGCGATCGAGCATTTTTCTTCTTTGAGAGATCCATCACATACTTTCGTTGGTGGAGAAAGGACCCTTTGAGATGTTGCCATTTCTATTCCCAAAAGTATTCCAATTTTCTCAAGTCCTTGATTGAAGCGTTTGTTGTAATGCTCTGCTTGATGCGCAATTTAAACAGCACTATCCCTAGTGATAATCAAATCATCAACGTAGATAAGAACCACGAGCTTCCCTTTCCCGGTGGTGCGAACAAACAGGAAGAATCGGCATTGCGTGTGTAAAAACCTATCTTTATCCCGGCCGCGGAGTGGTTTGCATACCAGGCTGGTGATTGCTTCAACCCATATATGCATGCCCATGCCGGTTTACATACTAGGTTATCATAGGGAACCACAACATGGAGGAAGGCTGCATGTATACTTCTTCTTGAAGTTCTCCATGGAAGAAAGCATTTTTCACATCCATTTGATAGAGAGACATCCACTACAATGATTGCCCGCAGTAGAATACTGGCCGTGTTCATCTTGGCAGCGAACCAAATGTTTCTTTATAATGCGACCCCAAAGAGTACAGTGGGACCTGAAGCACAAGTCCGAGCCTTGTATCTTTCTACGGACCCATCAGCTTTGAACTTGATTTTGTAAATCCATCGACTTCCAGCAACCTTCTTTCCTTGAGGAAGTTGAACAAGGCTCCACGTGTAGTTATCTTCCAGGCTTAAGCTCTTACGCCATTGCTTGTTTCCATTGGGGAAGAAGAGATGCTTCATGATAGATCGTTGGTTCACAATGCTTATCTAGAGCACCCACAAAAGCAACATGTGATGGTGACGATTGCACTAAGATTACATGTATTTGATATTTAACGACATAAGTACATAGTTTTGTAATCTTGCGGTGGTTGTCTTGCACGAGGAGAGTTTCTTGATTGCCGAGACTCGATTGGAGTTGTCTCCATATTTTCTTTGCCCAGCTGCTTTGTAGGTTGCTCCATGATTGTTGATTCATCTTGGAAGTCTCTCATCTCCACCATGGAATTAGTGGTAGAATCTTATTGCACCGCTTCGGATCTATAAAGGTTTGAGCGAGTGGAATGATTGAATGCTTCCTCCCCACAGTTGTAGCCTTCTCAAAGTAAGGATTGTGTTCTTCAAATTTAACATCCTTAGACTTGCAATGCATTTCTTGGTAGTTAGTTAAAAACACTTCGCACCCTTTTGAGTGGAGGAATGCCAATGAATATGCATTTAGTTGCTTTTGCATCAAGCTTATCTCGATTAGTAGCTTGGATGGCATACATAGCAAACACAACCAAAATACCTTGAGATGTGTCAAGTCAATTTTCCACTGCATTTTAGCACTTCATGGGGAGACTTAAACCTTAATACTAAACTTGAGTCACGTGATGAGATAAGTTGCCGTAAGGATGTGGATGACTAGAACTACTTTGGAACATTCATATGCAGCCATGGGGGACCGGGAGTTTTCCAGAGATCACCGGTTCTTTCTCTATACAACACCATTCTGTTGTGGGTACCTACGGCTCGTTTGGTGAATAATGCCATGTTCACTTAGATATTGAACCATGTTGTTCGACATGAACTTAGTGCCATTATCTAATCGAAATTTTTGTATATTATTGAAATTGAGTTTTTAACATGAGTGTAGATCTTTGAAAATAGTGTACACCTCTTTCTTTGATTTCATCAAATAAACAAATAAGACAAAATATTTAAATCCTTCCATCGATTCGGTTGTTGGACTCCGTACATCCGCTGTGTATAAGTTCAAAAGGTTTACATGTTGTAGGCGAGAGTTGCCAAACTAGCAATCTGGTGGACTTAGACAGCGGGACATGTATCGCAATGATAAGTGGCCACTAGCATTTGGAAAAGTTTTGAACAAAACAAACCCAGGATGGATGAGCTAATCTTCTATGCCACCAGCTGGTTTTCATCTGGACTTTAACCGGCTTGCAAAGCAGGTAGGTTTACAGATTTCTGCGGATATTAAAAGTCCATTTGAAGACCCTTTCACCAATCATCTTCTTGGTGACAACTTGTCTGAAACATTACACATTATTAGGTACTTGAGAAGAGTGCTGACGATTTAGGGTGTTTGTGATTTTCAATGAATGCCAGTTGAAAAAGAAATGATGGTACATATGGGGTTGTGGAAGGTTTTGGTTGAAAACAAGTTGTTTCTTAGTGCCTAAAACCAGAACAGTTTTTCATTTGCAAGCGACACATGTAGCGAACTTGAGAAAAACTTTAAAAATTATGCAAATTTTATTTTGTTTGTCATATGATCGATGTTTTTGAATCGATTATCCAACAATCCATTTTCAATGCTAGTCAATAAGGCAGTAGAAAAGCTTGGGAATACCCTGGTGCCTCATTACTTGGTACCCTCGATTTCAAATAAGAAATCCAGCAAATTTTTAACATGGTTGTGTGTTGGTCTCCTTCAAATTCTCGCAATTGAAGCACCTCCAAAATCCCCCTTCTCTTGTAAGTAGTTGGCAAACTCATTGATGAGAGTGAGCGGATTAGTCTCCGTCGGCTGATCCATAGGATGTACCAGAAGAGAAGAAAGTTGAAGCTGCAGCAGGGTGGACTTTAGTGATTTTCTTTGCGAAGATCTCGAATATGGTGCTGCCTTCTTTGGTGAACTTGGGTTTAAAGTTACAGGGATGAAGTTCCCAACACTTATCTTCCAGTATGCCCCAACAACTTGTGCAATGTTTGCACCCCAGGTGTGGGTATCTTCCCTTATACACCTTAGCTGAGTATGTTTTGGAATGGGACACATATGCATGAGACTCAAATGGATTTCTTGGGCCTTGTAACGCTCATTCCCTTCCTTCATGCTTCTTCTCTTTGAATGATCGTGCAGACATTATTGAAAGTGAGCAATTCTTGAAACTCCATTAGAATGTGGCTTCTCAAATCTTCATAATCTGGGCTTAAACTTCGGCAATTGATAAATTATGTCTTCCTCCACTCTTTTGGGGTAGCACAACGAGGATACATGTATGTGGAAGATACACATCTAGCTCATTCCACAAGGTCTTGAGCTTTCCAAGATGTTGGACAATTTACCTTCTTGCTGAAAGCTAGCAGTGTCTTTCTTTAGCTGAAACACTCGCACATAGTTATTTTTGATTCCTATACATATCCTTCAAACTTTTCCATAGATCTTGCCAGAGAGAATTTGAATAAATGAGAAATCTCGTGTATGCTTCTCCATGGTGTTAAGTAGAAGAGACATAACCAGTTGATCCTTGCATAGCCATGCACTGTACGAAGGCGAAGAGATGTTTGGAGACTTCCATGCTTCCATTTACAAAACCGACAAAAGATGTGACAAGAATGGACAATGACAACTTTGCACAAATGAAAGCTTTAGGACAAAGATAGAAAGAACTCAAAGACAAGATTCGAACAGAGACCATGATCTTGAACTTCCTTTATGAGACACCATTTTTATGTTTGGTGATTCCTCATACTATATACATATAGGTGTGTATGTATAAGTTTCAGATGTTGGAGGTACAAGTGAAACTCTAAGATGGAGTGAAAAGCGGTGCATCATCTAGATTGCCGACATGTCGGTCTCAAATCCATCTTGCCCCGAGCCATAGAACCTGCAATCATCTTCTACGGCTGCCAAGCGTATCCTCTATCATTCTCTACGTTTTAGTACAATTGGAGGTGAGTTTCTTCGAATCAAACCGTTTATGGTGGATTGATAGCTTAGCGCTTCTTCTAGTTTTCTAATTATATGTTGTTCTTCCTCTTTGCCAATACTTTATTTCCTTTTTTTAGTTATTCAATTATTATACCTGAATTTCTGATTTTGTTTCTTTGTATTAGGGATTGATTTCAACTATGTTTATCAAATTCAATTTTCGATTCTTGAACAGTTCTTCTTTGTTCGCTTTTTTATTTTCTTGATTTTTTTTTTAGGAAATAGTGGCATATATATATGTATTTAATAAATAGTTATGTGTACTTGTTGAATTTATTTGATTTTAGATAAACAATTACACTATTTTTGAAACAACTGACATTATTTCTAGAAAAGAAGTAACACTATTTCGAGACACTGCACTGGCTAAAAATGATTGTTCATTATTTCTAAAATAGTGTCATAGTTTTCCTAAGCAGGGTCCTTGAATTTTAAAAGCAGTGTCACAATTTTTGAAATAGTGGTCACCATTTATTACAAATAGTGACAATATTTCTGAAAAATGGGACACTATTTGTAGAAACTGAAGCTTGCATGTTGGGTTTTGCTTCAACATGTATCCCTTTGTTTTTTGTCCACGTTGTGGTAAGTTTGTCTTTTATTAAAAATTTTGCCCATTTATTAAAAGAAAGTTATTAAGAGTGCTTTTGGTTAAAAAAAAAAGTTTCAAAATTGTCTTTTTCAATAAAAGTTCCTAGTTTTAGCCTAAGCTGTCCCAATTCTATCTTGGAAATGATTTCTACGTATAATTTTTTCACATTTTGCACAACTTTTATTTTTATTTTATGGACTTTGAATTGAACAGAATTAAAGGAGAATCAAATATCGAGAATTAGGAAGGGCGTGTGTAGAAAGTGAAAAAGAATGCATAGAAATTACTCTCTCTTATCTTATTTTAGACAAAATAATTATGATTACTTTGATTTGTACCATATTTTTCCTTGTACAATTTGTACTATATACCAAAAAGTGAGAGCGTTCAATACAATCTTGCTATTGAACCAATTTGATGATCACTTATAATGTCTTGATATGTAGCATGTGAGGTGATCAATAAGGTGTTGAATGAATGTGACCATGCTCGGTCATTCCTTTTAGTATAAGTGTAAATTTTTAAATCCCCAAATATGCCTGCGGGAACATAAAATATTAGGCCCCAATGGGAACACGCCCGAGTGTATGACTTATAAAACATGACTACGCTGCCCTTGATGGAATACGCAAACCCTTGGTTAAACCTAAAGAGTTAATGGGCCACATTCTCTACGAAGGCCTAAAGCCCCTGAAATCAAATGGCCCCCAGGCCCAATTCATCACCAAACGGTCCAAATTCGATCACCACGCGTGCAATGCAGTTACCTTGATATGTAATGGGCTTACACCTATGAGTCTTTTAGCATAGCGGGGATTCACTAAGCATATGCCACACCCCGCCCTCGATGCCCGCGTGGATACCAAGTTCAGGCGTGCTGGCCGACACTCGTAAGTGATGAAGCCATTAAATGCATGACAACACTTAAGTTGAAACAAATTAAATTACCATAAAGTTGCGAATTCATATCAATATGCACATGGTTCGGGCGGTACTAATTAAAGAAGCAATGGAGGAAATAAAATAGTGGAGTCAAGTTCCTAGAATCTCTATCCATAACAGGGATGAATATTATTAGAAACTGAATATGAAAGATACATCCCTACATGGTTGGGATATATGATCGGAAAATTTGCCACCACGAGGATGCCTCGACTTCTTAGATGCACTATCACTATGTCTTGAAGGGGGCAAAAACAAAAATTAGTGGACAAAAATAAAGTTTTCATAAAACCTTTCTCTTTTTAATACAATAACCCTATTTGAAATCCCAGTATAATAATAAAATCATACTATCGCCAATATGTATCAAAAGCATTACTTAATAAGTATGGTGAAAACATAAATCAACATAAATCTGTAGATAACAGTCATATTTTCCAATAGGTCATTTTCATCAAATAGGTACCAATAATATGTATATAGGAAAACCAACACAGGGTATATAAGCAATCACACATGTACGTGTTGAGGAACAGCCTCTCAATCCCATTACAAGCACTTTACGTTATTCAATTAAATTGTACTCTAATGCCACACACATATGGCCCACTTGCGCCTTAGCGCGTCACACCCACGAGAATCATACGTGAGTGGGGCGTTTCCACCCAAATATAAGCACAAAGCGGCAAAGACAAGCTTGTACTAAGGTATTTATCGGACAATACGGAGTGCGGTCGCATTGTGACCCAAACATGTGAGACTTGTCCTACAGTAGTGAGCCGGTACTACAAGCGTAGTGAAAGCATACCAAGTGTGTTTAGCTTGTATACATACTCGTAATATTAGAAGTGAAGAAGCAATATCCTTTCGCAATTCCCAAATATTTAGTATTGCATAAATAATATTTTCTCTCGAAACCATATATCAAATACTATTTTATATTTATGCGTAGAAGTGAGATCATAGTATAAACCATTTCATAAAATATATTATTCATACTTTTTGGTATATAACCACACAAACACCATGTAAATCCATTTCACAATATATAATAACAAATAAATAAATAATATAAGGTTGCATAAACGAATATCAACATATATAAATATATATATATATATATATATATAAACATACTCAAAACCATTTAAAACCATGTGAAAAACAAATTTCATAATTATTTCCAAGCATTTAAACCATTTAATAAAACAAGTCCACTCCTGAGGTGATCGGGAGTGAAATCTCCTCGGTGTTGCCCTCCTCGAAGTGTGGGCGCAATTGCCTATTTAATGTGGGGAAGAATTAGAACCTAATATAAATTAAAATAGGCCCTATAAGAAAATATTCCAAAATAATACTATTTTATATGAAGCAGCAGACTCAGCGATTTTGGGCGAAAACCCTACCGCCTTCGGCACGCCCATGCCACGCTGCGGGAAAGCGATCCGGTTGTTGGCGCCGCCACGCGCCTGACCGCAGCACAACCGCGTGTCACCACGTCGCGACGCGGCGCACGCCGCAGCGCTTGCAGCGGGCGTGCCGACCAGCGCTTTTGCTCCCGCGTCGGTAGCCGTTAGTTTTAACCAGAATATACCTTCGGCCGGAATACGGCGCGTGGGAATATTCCATTCACGGATTGGCAGAATATTCTCTGTCTTCTTCCCCTACGCCGGTCGCGGAACGCCTCCGGCGTAAGTAAGTCTTCCGCAGAATTCGGGAAAAATGCTTATTTAATCCCAAACTTTAAAAATTCATAACTATGTAGTTCTTTGGCCAAATTTAACGTTCCACATATCAAATTGAAGGTATCCAGAGTAGAAAATTTTCATACCAATTTGGGGCGGAGAAAAATGGCGGAGATGGCTTGAGAAATTGGCGGAAGCAGGAAAACCCTAATTCCGTTCTCCTTCAAGCGCACCAAATTGGGCGTTCTTTATGTCGATTTGATTCTACTCAATCAATAAAACCAATGGCGATGGTCACAAAGAGGCTTACCTTGATACGGTTTTGCACGAAATTATTGACGGTTTGCCCTCATGATTCCGGCGTTCGGTTTGTTCGATGGTTCGAGTTTAAATTCTAAAATCACCCACTTCGTCTAGAATGACGAGACGATCGTGATGGTATGGATTTTGAACAGCAGTTGACGGTTTTATGTGGTCGTCCAAAGGTTAGGGTTTCGGTGAGGTTTTAGGCTTAGAAAAGCGGGAGAGAAAGAGAGGGAGGTTGTTCAACGTGCAGAAAGAATGGGGAAGGTTGTATTGCCGCAACGACCGACCAAAAACCTAACTCCAACCACGGGAGTGAAAATTACTAAAAATGCCCTCACTTTGCAAAGAAAACCCCGTGAAATGTTACGTTTTAACTCGGGGAGTTCGCTTGCGTCCATAGCGTTAAAATATGCGACGAGTACATCATGAATATGTAAAAAATAATTTTCACATGTCGTCTCGAAAAGTCAACAAAAGTCAACATTGCCACTAGGGGTATTTTGGTAATTTCACACCTGAAAATTTTTGGAATGAGGTTTGTATGACATATTCTAGGAATCCTGAAGAAATATTCCTCCATGGGGTGTGCAGACTAGGTAACACTTTGCTTATAGGTTCAGCGAACGTGGATCCTAGGGATAAATCCTTAGTTCTCTACAAATAGTCAAGGCCGGCCACTTCCAGTAAGCTGATAGAACTCTCCACACTCACTTTTATTACTTCCCTACGAGTCTTTGCGACTTGGGCATGAAGTATTTGTGAACACCTGTGAGGTGTTAGTCCATTTCATTTGTCTCTTTCTTTCTGTGTGTGTGGGTTTTTGCCCAGATTTAATCAGGAGGAAAATTTTCTCCCACAAATTAAGTGCTTTCATTGAAATTCTTCAAAAGCTGCCTCACGATTATTCACATCTAATTGAGAAGAAGTAAAACCCTAAACACAAAACTTCCTTCCCCAATTTCTTATCAATTAAAAAATGGTGGAAACACAAAAGATCATCAAGTAGAATGCCCGGACGGCAGCGGCACCTGCTCTTGCCACCGTAGGGTCGGCGCCCAGCCATCTCGCTAGTTGGAGCGCTCCGTGAAAGCTGACCTTTGGGAACAACAGCTCCCAAGCCATCTGCTTGCTAAAGAAGGGTGGCCTAAGTTACCATCGTCCACTGTGACACACAAATTGGCACCGTCCCAGGCCCTGTTTTACCACCAACGCCACCTTGGCGTCTCATGTTCTCGGGTGCAGTACTTTGCACCTCGGCAAAAAATCTTTGCTGGGTTTACATAGATGGATGACCTGCCCGATGTTGCAATGAAATTTTGTACATAGTTGAACACACCACACTCTGCGCTCCATGCCACAACTTTGTTGAGCTATCATTGGTCTTCATCAAAGAATATTTCTCCTACAAAGTGGATTCAAAGTTGTCCGACCACCTGCTTAGTGGTAAGGATAAGCCGAATGAGTCTATCTATACTGGGTTACTCTAGCGCTCAAAGCAAGAAAACCCAAAGATAAAACCATTGCTGACGAGACCATTGCCACCATAACATTTAAAGAAAGAGACTGCTTTGGCGGACCACCACTTTTTATTAATAGTCGTCATAAACCCCGGGCGGACCCTGGCCTAAATCCTTAGGGTCATAGGCGCCACGCTCTATAGGTCGGAAAAACCACCAGAGCGTGTACCACCCAAGTGTTGGGCCCAATCTTAACCTACGCTTCCTGGTGACTCACTATAGAAGCCCGGGAATGTAGCTTGGCCATGATCCACTCTTGGAGCTCAAGTTGATATTGATCCCTAACTTCCACATGTCAAGCCTAGAAAGTTCAAGTGAATGGCATTCCCACTCACACGTTGCTCAACCATCTCCTTAACTTGAGATTCCGAGACTTTACAACTTCAAAGTTGGTAGAAGAACGAAAGGCGTGCGTGAACCGACTCTCCAAGAGGGCCTTGCCACATGCTAGCATCGCCCATTTCGCACCAACCATGTTCATTGCCAGCGGGCGCCAACAACCTGCGTGCTAGACAAGCGAGTTATCAACAATTATGCGAGCAACCCGTGCACACCACGGTCTCCGGGCTTCATCGCGTGCACCATGGCGTCTTCATCGGCATTTATGGTGTCCATCATCGAAGCTACATGTTACTTATAAGCCTTCTTAATAATAGTATAATTTCCTTCTTGGACATTGATGATTTTCATGATCTCATGGAAATGACCATTGCCAACAAAGTATTACTTTTCGCTGTAGTTGATTGATACGACTCACTCATCAATCCTCTCCTTTGGCATTAGTGTCGGCATCGGCATTGGAATTGGATTCGTGATGTATGATCTTCTGCGATCTGCGTGCTTTGCAGTACCAAGAAGAGAAGAGAGATGTTAATACTGTTGCCATGCTAGATATGTTTTAGATTCGTTCCAAGCTCTCTCTTATTATTAATAGCGTTTAAAACAATAATTGTTGTTCAAGTATCGCCAATACATTTTTTGTTTACTACGCTCTTTAGCCAAATGTGCCCCAACACGCCCAAAAGAGTATGAGCAAGCAAAAATCAGTCGAGTGGTCCTCAATGAATTGCTTAATCGGTGTTTGCACTTTGCAGCAGATCATATGAATTGCTTAATAGGGCAAGCGCTTCTAATACAATACAATTACTAAATTACATATAGAGGGACTCACATCTAACCAACATAAAAGGAATACTCAATTAATACTAATTAAGTTTTTTAAATATAGGTGTTTTACAGAAAAATTCCTGAGTGTTCGGCTTTTAGACACTAGTTTCTTATAGCTCACTAAAAAACAACGATGGCTCACCCCTTGATTTGGGGCCCACCACTACGCTATTTTTGACCACACACCCTCTCCATACCACCTCAATCTGATTCCCGCATAGAAGAATCCACATCGTTTTGCAGGTCAACGCAACAAAAAGAGGGTTCTCGTGTGGTCAAAATGCCAGAACACAGTTTTCTACTCAACGCAAAACTTATATGGCGTTTAGGACCCTCAAACATCATGAAAAGCATGTAGTCACCATGGCACCACAAACATTCTCAGAGGCACACGAAATGTACATTAAGCTAAGTAGCATCGTGCTCTTAGGTCCTACATCGACAGTGCAGCCACTGACTTGACCGATGGGGTCTTCATCGAAATTAAATACCACATAATTAAATATTAAACGACGTATTTCAATCATATAAATATTTAGATGTAATAGCATGTGTAAAGAAGAAAAGAAGAAAATTTAGATGAAGGATCCAGAATTTTTTCACTAGAAGCTATGTCAGATGGAGAGTCGTGTACACTGAACGTTAAGATGTTGTGTGGTATATTATTCCGTAGTTGATCATCATAGAGAGGGACAATGATCTTCTAAACCCTCATCTGGTGTCTGCACATAAGATAAAAATTATTAAAGATCAATGATTCAATGTAGAAAAGACCTTCAACCTATAATTGTCTGCACATACAATTTGGTATAAAAAATAACCATGTTCTACGTGCTTGTGTTACGCAATGTGCGATTTATCATCTAAATTTCTGAGTGGAAATTTATCATCTAAAACAATAATGTTCTATTGGAAATTTGTCACAAAATTTATGTGGGAATTGTCATGTAATGAGGAAAGATAATCTTGTTGTTACGTACAGGCCCGATTAGAAGTACAATTTCTCGTAGAGTTTAGTTGGATTGATCACGGTGGTTAGGACAACTGCATCTTCCAATCATTGTGTCTTGTGTTCAAACTCTCTCCTTCCCCTAATATAAAAAAAAATAAAAATATAAGCCTACAAGGACCAATATGATCGGATTAAATGTTATGCACTCAATGTGACCATGGAGAATACAAGGAAAATGCATTACAAATCTCCATATCTATGCACCGTTTTCAACTCCCGAAATACCCGGGGGTAGATGACTTTGTAGCCATAGTCTCAACGCAAACAGGTTCGACTAAATGTTTTATTTTATGTCTCACGTGCTTTCAACTAGATGAATAGGGTAGAACTCAAAAATATAATATAATATCACATGGTACCCCGGTATCGCCACTTTTTATAGAACTCAACTAACTCTTTCCGCATCACATAGTATCTCACAAGTTATAGGGTGTGGCTAATAAAAGTTAAATTAGTAAGGATTAATGTGGGTGATGAAGAAGAAAAAGGCAAGTGTTTGGCTTCACTTGAGTTATTAGCGCACACAAAAGGTAAGGACTACTAGGCCTTTTAGTGGTGAAAATATGCATAACTAACATCGTCTCTATAGTTATGTCTAATCCAACGGCAAAATACCCAGCAACATATATTTAAGTTTTAGCATCCAATGCAAACTAATGTTAATAAGATCGTAAAAATTAAGAAAGAAATTGAAAAAGTGTTTTAAGAGTAGAAACAATAAACCTTCTCAACAAAAGCATAGGCTCAAACTCTCCACTATTTCTTCACATCATCCAACGCAAATGGTTAAGGTATGATGCACAAACTTTCAGACAACCCATTAGTAAAGGAGAATGATGTAGCAAATCATGTACACCCCCATTAATAAGTTAAGTGATGCCCTTAACATCATATTTTCCAAGTTCTTATTATTTCAAACAATTTCTAACACCGATCCCCAAATTTTAATTCCTACCTCCTCCTTTTAACAATAAAAGCATTTGACCACATAAAAATTTATAAATAAAACACGGATGAAAAGATAAAAATTAGGAAGAGGATACATCTTATTTTCGTCTCCAATGGAGAGGAGGAATAAGCTTCAAGACTGGGAGACCTGCCATTTGCTGCTTTCTTCAGGAAGTAAAATCTTGCACACAGAAAAAGTTTTGTAATAATAAGAAGTAATAAACGTGAATCGACTTAATTTTAGGGGTTGGCCATAAATTACAATTCAAATAAATTCTGGGAAATAAAAGGTTGATTAGTTTATCACAATTAATAAGAGTTAACGATAAAAGGGATTTCGATTTAAATATATGCTAGTCAAAGGAGTTGGATTGAAATATTGGATTATTCTTAAAAGTTGCTTGTAAATTTTCTATAATTGGGAAACTATGTGCTCACATTACCAACCGGTGATTAGACATTCTGCAATTAACAGTAAACTAGATTAAGTGGCAAAATAACATGGCTAGACAAGAATTACAAAATAACCATGATTCATTTTTAGGATAATTGGCTCTTCTTTAGTGTCTGTTTGACTCGGAAGCCAAAGTATATACATATACTCATGTGCTACGAGAAACTACATAAGAAGAAGAATTAGTTTGTTATCAATGTATAGTGAAAGCCTTACATTGGCCATCGTTCGAATCACACGCCAAATTGATTGTATTTATGTAAAAATTTCTTTTAGGAGTCCTTTTGGGCATCCTTCTTTATAAAAAATACTTATGTTTTAAAGCGCTTCCATTGACACTTGAAGTTTTAATAAAAATATCATTGCTTTACGCAAAAGCACTTTCGAAGTCTCGAAGTGCTTCAAAAAAATAAGCACATAGCATAACATAGTAACAATTAAAAACTTATAATTATTTTTAACTTTTTTTCCAAACATGTGAGCTTGATATTTATTGTGTCAAAACACTTTTAATTATTTTACAAAAGCACCAACGCTAAGCGTTCTCGCGTTTGGTTGAAAATAATAATTGAATAGAGAAAGTGTAGTAAATAAATAAACATCTATTATAAGATCTTCATTCTCTCATCCAATCAAATTGCAGGAAGTCAGCTGGCTAAGTTTTACCAGAGGTGATGAAATCCAACCATCTGTATTTTGGTTGGGGTGAAAGCAGGGGCCTGTACCCAAAAGCAGCCTGTAGCATGAGGAATCATGGGCTTTTCATGAATGCCTGCAATCCCATAGAATTAAAGGGTGCCTCCTATGAATCAGAGAAAGCCAATTTCTCACTTTTTCTAAAAAACATGATTTTATCCCAACTTCTCCATTTTTCCAACCATCATTGAATATTGAATCAATCTGCATATATATTGAAATAAATGCTACGGGGACTCGTTCAGTATCTTCATACTCTCTACCGTATACTCTCTCTCCAAAACTATTAATAATGTGAATTAATCCCACTATTAAACCCATTAAATAAATAAAAATTACAATTAAACATAATATTTCTTTCTCTTCTTCATCTTCTCCCAACTCGTGGAACCTAGTAGTCATAAGAATTGTCCTGCTTCTATCTCTATGAATTTGGTCACTTGGCCAATATAGTGAGAAGGATTGGAAATAATAAAAGTTACAACAATAAAATTAATGAACATATAAAAATATCAAAAATAACTCATTCAATTGAGATTTTGTTAATTGCCTGCTTCTCCTAATTCCACATATATTTGGGCTCTCATGTCAGCATAAGTTGATAAATTAGAAAAGAATCCATAAAGTAAAACTTTTGGAAAACATAAACATAGAGGAAGGTTAAGATCCTGTGGATTTTTTTTTTTTGGCTATAATTCAAACTTCATATTTTTCTTTCCGGTAATGTAATTTAGATATGGAATTTAGAGAAGTTCATCATGGAGTTTTGCAATTTGGCCTGCATGATTTACCAGATTTTATGGTCAGAAGACGGAGTTATCGGCTGAAATTTTGGGAAGCACTATGCTTCCTAGGTTTCATCAGGTAGAGGGAAGACGAAGAGGGTGAGAAAGGAGAGATAAAATATTAAAGTTTAATTGTAAATTTTAATTTTTTTTTTTTAAGGAAAACTAATAAAAAGGACATGAAAGTTTTGAAACTTAACTTAAAGCCACCTAATAATGTTACAACCGTCCCAAAATTTTATGTAAGTACCAAAATACCCCTAGTGGTCAAAGGTTGACTTTTGTTGACTTTTCGTGACGACTTGTGAAAATTTATTTCTTTTGTATTCTTGATTTGCTCGTCGATACGAGCGCGTGGACGCAAACGGAACTCGATTTGGAGTTAAAGCGAGCGTTTTTCTGAAACTTTAAAGTGTAGGGGCATTTAGTAATTTTTCCACTCCGTAGAAGTTGAAATTAGGGTTTTGGGTTGTCAGGTTAGCTGCTGTGCAGCAACACACTTTTACCCTAGGTCTGCACGTTCACCCTCTCTTTCTCTCCCATTTCTCTCTAAGCCAAAAGTTCCAAAACACCGAAACCCTAACCTTTGGACGAATCACAAAGCCGAGTCAGCGGTGCCCAAAATCGGTACTAATCACGATGCGTCTCATCATTACGAGGCCGAGGCGTGATTTTAGAATCTTCAAGCTTCCAGGCAATAAAATTAAGCCGGTAGCCGAGGCGAAAAGCGGCAAAGCGTCCTTCAATTTACATGCAATCCCGGAAACCAAGGTAAGCCTCCCGAAACCATTGCCATTGGTTCTATTACGTTGAGTAGGTTCAAATCGATATAAGAATGTGAATTTGGTGCGGTTTTGAAGGAGAGCGGAATTAGGAGTTTCCAGCGACTTTCCGACCAATTTAGAGGCCATCTCCGATACATTATCACGGCCCCAAATTGGTATGAAAATATTCTACTCTTCAATACCTTCAATTTGATATGTGCTTGCGTTAAATTTGGCAAAAGAGCTTGAAGAAGTTATGAATTTTTTGAAGTTTTGGGATTAA
This sequence comes from Gillenia trifoliata, assembly GCA_018257905.1. NCBI lineage: Eukaryota > Viridiplantae > Streptophyta > Magnoliopsida > Rosales > Rosaceae > Gillenia > Gillenia trifoliata. The sequence continues at coordinate 7,714 of JAEHOF010000032.1, read as the reverse complement.
TTCGGAAAATGTTTGAGAATTCCGGCGAGCAGGCGGAGGGCGGTGCCGCCCGGCGCGCTATGGCGACGGCGAGAGGAAGAAAGAAAGGGAATATTTGGCGGCTTGATAGCGAATATTCCTGACGGCGCTCGAGGAGTAATATTAAAATCGAGAAGGTATATTCCGTTAAAACTACTTGGCTTGGCCCGGCGGTCGGTAGCGTGGCGGCTAACATCGTACCCAGCATTAGGATGACGTCAGCGGTGAAGTCTGTTGGCGTGCAGCAGGTGGGACTGCGTCTTGTGGCCCAGCGGCGGCTCGTTCGGCCGTTTCCCGGTAGCGTGGCGGCGTGCGGCGGCGGTAGTGTTTCGGGCCCGAAAATGCGTTTTCGAGCCCATTTTGCTAAAATAGTATTATTTTTGGAGATATTTTTCTATAGAACCTATATTAATTTATATTAGGGAGGTTCCCTGTGTTTCCCTAATATTAAATGGAGTAATTCTTCGGGCGCCACACCTTAGGAGGCAACACCGAGGGAGATTTCACTCGATCACCCGATTGGTGGACTTTTGTCTTATTAAAATGGTTTCCATGCTTTAAAATATTTATAATTTGGATAGTTTTATGATATGAAATGATTTTTGGAAGCATGTGAATTTATATGTTATGGGAAATAGTTTTGTATTATATATATATATTTCCCTATATATATGTACTTTGTAAGGAGAAATAGGTTTAAATGGTGATTGTGGTTATGTACAAAGTATGAATATATTTTATGAAATGATTTATACTATGATCTCATTGAGTGGCAAAATAACCATGACTAGGCAAATAACAAAATAACCACAGACTCATTTTTTAGGATAATTGGCTCTTCTTTAGTGTCTGTTTGACTTCGAAGCCAAAATTATGTCGCCGTCTCATGTGCTACCGAAACTACATGAGAAGAAGAATTAGTCTGTTTATCAATATATAGTGAAAGCCTTAAAAAAGAACATTGGTCATCGTTGAGATCACACGCCAAATTGATTGTATTTATGTAAAAATTTCTTTTAGGGGCCTTTTTGGGCATCCTTCTTTAGAAAATACTTCTATTTGAAAGCGCTTCTATTGAAAGCACTTTGAAGTTTTAAAAAAAAAATCAAAGCTTTCTGCAAAAGCACTCGAAGTCTCGAAGTGCTTCCGAAAAAAAAGCACATAACATAACATGTGCATTATTAAACACATAAGCATTTTTAACTTCTTTTTTTTTTCCAAGCATGCTTAAAAGCGATATTTATTATGTGAAAACAGTTTTACTTATTTTAAAAGCACCAACTAGTGTTGTCATGTTTGGTAGAAAATAATAAATGAATGGAGAGAAGTGTAGTAAATAAATAAACATACTTTTATAAGATCTTCATTCTCTCATCCAATCAAATTGCAGGAGTCAGCTACCAAAAGTTTTACCAAAGGTGATTAAATTATGCATCTGTATTTTGGTTGGGGTGAAATCAGGGGCACATACCCAAAAAAACCAGCCTGTAGCATTAGGGCATCATGGGCTTTTCATGAATGCCTGCAATCCCTTAAATTAAAAGGGTGCCTCCTATGAATCAGTGAAAGCCAATTTCTCGCTTTTTCCAAAAAAAAACATGATTTTATCCCAACTTCTCCATTTTTTCAACCACATCACTGAATATTCAATCAATTTGCATATACATTGAAATTGAAAAATGCTACGGGGACTCGTTCAAAAAGTGAGTCTCTCCATACTCTCCATCCACGTATACTCTTTTCAAAACCATTAATACTGCATATGGGTCTCACTATTAAACCCATTAAAAAAATTAAAAGTTACAATTAAACATAATATTTTCTCTCTTCTTTGTCTTCTCCCAACCCAATGGAACCCAGTAGTCTGTAAAATTGTCCTGCTTCTATCTCGATGAATTTGGCCATGGCTAATATAGTGCAAAAGATTTAGAAATTAAAGTTACAACAATAAAATTTATGAACATATAAAAATATCAAATGAAATAACTCATTCAGTTGAGATTTTGTTAGTTGCCCTGCTTCTCTAATTCCACATATATTTGGGCTCTCATTCTAGCAGAAGTTGATGAATTAGAAAAAATCCATAGTAAAACTTTTTGGGAGAGACATAAACAAAGAGGAAGATTCAAAGTTTAGGACTTTTTTTTTTTGCTACATACTCAAACTTCATATTTTTGTTTCCAGTTATATAATTCAGATCTGGGATTTAGAGAAGTTCTTCATGGAGTTTTTGCAATTTGCAGCCATGGTTACCAAATTTCATGGTCAAAGACAGAGGTATCGACTGAAATTTTGTGAAGCACTATGCTTCTGAGTTTCATCAGGTAGAGGGAAGACGAAGGGGGAGAGGAAGAGAGATAAAATATTAAGCTTAATTTTAGTTTTAATTTTTTTAATGGATTTAGTGGCGGGACTCATCTACAATATTGATGGTATGGGAGAGGTTGTATTCGGGTAACACTTCTCATTGAAATTTGGTCCGAAATGCTTGTGGTTGTGGGCATGATGCTGCCATTTTTTCTTTTTGGTTTACATAGATAGGTTGGTTGCGGTGTTAGTGTCCAAGGTAGTTTAGAAACAAATGTGTTGTTCGTAAAGAAAGTTAAAATTTTAACCTTTTTAATGAGGTGTAGATAGAAATGTGAGTAACTTTAAATCTATTAAATTATTTTACATATTCTAACCGAATGTTCATATAAATATTATTTAAATACAGAAAATCTGAATGAAAGGGATGCAAGGGGTTCAAGTAGTAGTACCCTAAACCCTTTTATATGTTTTATATGTAGTAGGTAGCTCTAGGCTCTAGCTAGGTCTTGACCAAATGCATAAGTACATGCATGTGTAGTATTAGACTCTTACTTAAGCAGAAAATGTGAGTGTTTACTAAATCAAGGGAAATCAACAGCAGCGCGGGTCCTGCATAAACTCCTGTTTTTTAGGGAATCAAAATTCGGAGTGGAGATGGCTGAACGGAATCAAATCAAATTTTGTGTACCCAAATTGAAATTACTGATACATATTTTCTGGAAACACCTAACATATTCCAAATTTCATACCTCAATCGCCCCTTCCTTCACCGACTCAACCGTCTCCCTCTGGAAACACCTAACATATTCTAGAGGAAAATTCACAGTCTGGACCGGGTTTGGACCGGTTGCTGACGTCATGGTCTGGTCATTGGAGTTGCTCCATGTATTGTAATAGGTCACTTTCGACTCAGTCATGCCCACATTTTTTTCTTTTGGTAAAAAATATCAAATGAAATAGCTCATTCAGTTGAGATTTTGTTAATTGCCCTGCTTCTCTAATTCCACATATATTTGGACTCTCATGCTAGCAGAAGTTGATAAATTAGAAAAAATCTATAGTAAAACTTTTTGGGAGAGACATAAACATAGAGGAAGATTTAGATTTTCGGACTTTTTTTTTTGCTACATATTCAAACTTCATATTTTTGTTTCCGATTATATAATTCAGATCTAGGATTTAGAGAAGTTCTTCATGGAGTTTTTGCAATTTGCAGCCATGGTTACCAAATTTCATGGTCAGAGACGGAGGTATCGACTGAAATTTTGTGAAGCTCTCTGCTTCTGAGTTTTATCAAGTAGAGGGAAGACGAAAGGGGAGAGGAAGAGAGATAAAGTATTAAGTTTAATTGTAATTTTAATTTTTTTAATGGATTTAGTGGCGGGACTCATCTACAGTATTGATGGTATGGGAGAGGTTGTATTCAGGTAACACTTCTCATTGAAATTTGGTCCGAAATGCTTGTGGTTGTGGGCATGATGCTGCCATTTTTTCTTTTTCGTTTACATAGATATGTTGGTTGTGGTGTTAGTGTCCAAGGTAGTTTAGAAACAAATGTGTTGGTTGTAGAGAAAGTTAAAATTTTAACTTTTTTAATGAGGTGTAGTTTTAATTTCAATTTTAATTTTTTTAATAAGGTGTAGATAGAAATGTGAGTAAACTTAAATCTATTAAATTATTTTATATATTCTAACCGAATGTGCATATAAATATTATTTAAACACAGATAATCTGAATGAAAGGGATGCAAGGGGTTCAAGTAGTAGTATCACTGACCCTAAACCCTTTTATATGTTTTATATGTACTAGGCAGCTCTAGGCTCTAGCTAGGTATTGACCAAATGCATAAGTACATGCATGTGTAGTCTTAGGAGTCTTTCTTGCATACTCCGAGGTACGGGGTACTTCGGGTTTTTTAATCGTTAGATTTTTGTTTACAAATAGGGTTTTTATCACTCACGGACCCTGAACTTTCACTCACCAGACTGATTGATGCCTGAACTTTAAAACCGATCACAGAGATGCCCAGACTTATAAAAACAAGACTTTGTGATACTTCCGTCCCAATTCTGTTATCTCTCTGTCAATCTAAATGGGTTTTCATCACCCACGGGCCCTGAACTTTCACTCACCAGACTGATTGATGCCCAAACTTTAAAACCGATCACAGAGATGCCCAGACTTATAAAAACAAGACTTTGTGATACTTCCGTCCCAATTCCGTTACCTCTCCGTCAATTAAGAGGGTAAATATGTCGTTTCGCACCATATGTTTGATGAAATGACCTTTAAGGCCTTGATTACATGGTCTGATCCTTTCCCTCCTTCTCTTTCCGATTTTCCCTCCCAAATTGGTCGAAATTTCCCTCCTTTTCTTATCATTTCTGTCCAAATTGGTTGACCCAACCTCTTAATATTCTTCCGTATAGAACATTCAATTGATAAAAGGCTACGCCCAAGTAAATTAATTGATAAAATTTTTTGGGTTTTTAAAAAAAAAAATTTATATTTAAACTTTTGTCCTTTTCATTAAATTTAAATCATTTTTATTAAAGAAAGTTATTAGCGTACTTTTTGTTAAAATTCAAAGTTTTTATGTCTTTTCTATTAGTTTTCCTATAAAAAAAAAAAGCAATGCTTTTCTTGGATTTAGTTTGGTAGAATTACAATTGAAAGTTGCCAAAAAACACTTGAAAAAAAAAGAAATAAAAAAAATGCAATATATTATATATGAGGTGAGAAGAGAAAGGAGAGAGAAAGAGAGTTGATGGGAGTAGGGAGGAAAGATTAGAGAGAGGGTTGACAAAGGGATATGTGACAGAGTAGAGAGAGAGATTGACTGAAAAAAAAAAACCAAAAAAAGGACAAAAAAACGTGTGAGACAAAGAAAGAGAGGGAGAGATGTGGGGTAGATGGGTGGTGGTTGGGACGCGTTAGGGCTGGGAGAAGAGACAAAATTTTTTGGGTTTTGAAAAAAAAAATTATATTTAAACTGTTGTCCTTTTCATTAAATTTTAAATTCTTTTTATTAAAGAAAGTTATTATGGTACTTTTGGTTAAAATTCAAAGTTTTTATGTCCTTTCTATTAGTTTTCCTATCTTATTTTAGACAAAATAATTATGATTCCTTTGATTTGTACCATATTTTTTATTGTACAATTTGTACTATATACCACAAAATGAGAACGTTCAATACAATACTGCTATTGAACCAATTTGATGATCACTTCTCATACAGATAGGTCGCATGTAAAGAGGTGATCAATAATGTGTTGAATGAATGTGGTACAGACAAGGTCATCCCTTTTAGTATAAGTGTAAATTTTGAAATCCCCAAATATGTATGATATGTATGCGGGAACATAAAATATTCCGACTAATGGGAACACGCCAGTGTATGACTTATCAAACATGACTACTTTGCCCTTGATGGAATACGCAAACCACATTCTCTACGAAGGCCCTAGAAGCCCACAATCAACAGGCCCCTGAGCCCAATTCATCGCAAACAGTCCAAGTCGATCACCACGCGACCTGGGCAGATTATCTTGATATGTAATGGGCTTACCTATCAGTCTCTTAGCATAGCAGGATTCACCTAAGCATATTCTAGGAATCTCGAAGAAATATTCCTCCATCGGTGTGCAGACTAGGTAACACTTTGCTTATAGGTTCAACGAACGTGGATGCTAGGGATAAATCCTTAGTTCTCTACAAATAGTCAAGGCCAGCCACTTTATTCCGGTAATCGAGAACTCTCACCTCACTTTTATTACTTCCTACAGTCTTTCTGACTTAGGCATCGGAAGCCCTTTGGCGAACACCACACTGGTGTTAGTCCAACTTTATTTGTCTCTTTCTTTGTGTGTGTGGGCTTTTGCCAATTCAATCCAAGAGGAAAATTTGCTCCAACAAATTAGTGCTTTCATTGAGAATTCTTGAAAAACACTCACGATTATTCATCCAATTGAGCGAAAGTAAAACCCTAAACACAAAACTTCCTTCCCCAATTTCTTATCAATTACAAAATGGTGGAAACACAAAGATCATCAAGTAGTAATACCGGAGCGGCAGCGGCACCACCAATAACACCATCGTAGAATTCGGCGCTATACATCGCCTAGTTGGAACCGCTCCATGTGGCCCAACCTTCGGGGAACGATAGTTCCCGAGCCATCACCACTGCTAAAGAAAGGGTGGCCTAAGTTACCATCGTCCGTGTGACACAAATTGGCACCACCGTGAGCCTTACGACACCCACCACCAACGCCACCTTGGCGTCTTATCTTCTCCCAGGTGCAGCACTGCACCTCGCTTAAAATGCGGCTAAGGTTTCGCAAAAGGAATGACAAATTGATGTGCAAAGTGTTCCCAATGATGTTGCAATGAGCTGTACATGGTTGGTTTCACACCCTGCCTCTGCACTCCATACACAACTTTGTTGAGATCTCATTGGTCTTCATCAAAGAATATTTCTCCTACAAAGTGGTTAAGAAGTTGTCCGACCACCTGTTTAACGTTAAAGATAAGTCGAATGAGTCATTCTATGGGTTAATCCAGCGTTTTAAGGCAAAGAAAGCCAAGATAGTCAGCTGCAACGAGACCATTGCCACCATAACATTTAAGAAGGGCCTGCCTGCGGACCACCACTTATATGGCAAAATCGTCAAGAAGCCCGGGCGGACCCTGGCCTAAATCCTTGAGGTCATAAAGCGCCACGCTCTATGGGTCGGGGAAAAGAAAACCACCAAGAGCGTGTACCACCCAATGAAGGATTTAGAGCAACCCTCAAGGGGGCAGACCAAAAAGGGAAGGTCGACCATAAAGGAGGTGGCAAGTACAAATCGTAATCGTTAACCAGCGAGTCTTAGTCCAACAAGACGTATAAAAGTTCCTTATTTCTATCCACCATATTTATGATGCGATAAAGATGAGCCACGGCTCGAGAGTCCACCGATGCTGAAAAACCTCAATAAGGGAGACCAGTCTCAGTATTTTGCATACCATGGAGTATACGGTAATGTGCTGAAGAAATGCTACAAGCAAAAGAATTACTTAGAAGGCCATGCAGCAGATTGAGCAAAGTGACGCTGAGAAAACTCCACCTCATAAGGCAATCTGAATCAACACCATATTGGCAGAGTCTAAACTCCTTGGATACACTTCTAAGGAAAAGAAAAGAAGAATCAGCAGGCCAACCTAGTCTGCTAGGTGCAAGCATGGATATTTACAACGACGAGGTTGTGGAATTCTCCAAGAAGGATCCCGTAGGGATCGACATGCCACACGACAAAGCTATAGTCGTCAGCATCCAAATGGCCACTCTGAGGTCTATTGTATTCACATCGACCAAGGAAGCACCATAAACATTTTTCAACTTTCGGCG